>JACBAH010007190.1:0-22923 GCA_014282315.1 Neospermospora avenae | reverse complement strand
AGGGCTGGGCTGGGCTGGGATGTTCCAGCCACATTCGGCCGCCCACGCATTCACGTCGGTTTGAGGCGGATCTTGAGGCAAAGCGAAGAGGGAGCCTGCGTTCATTTGTTTTTGTTGCGGGGTAGTTAGGAGTTCTCAAATACCCAGCGCAAGCCGTTGTTAGTCGGAATGCGAGTTGCTATCAAAGTGTTCTTGAGCGTCCATCTGAGTTATCTGAATTGTAATGTGAATCTATTATTGGAGTAGGTTCGGCTTTTGTGATGACTGAATGTCAACAATGATCCAACAGTAAGCGAGCAGAAAGACATATCGCCGATATGTATCACCCACCAGTGAAGTTCTGACAGGATGGAGAGTAGATCACTGGAAACCAGGACATCTGAATATCGATTATTTGCATGCCAGATAGCCTCTATTGCATGTGGGTTGCTGTCAAATAGCCATAACCAAGCTGCTTAATTTCTAGAACTCCTCATATGCTGCGGGCCAATCCTCACCCATATCATGGTCGTTTCATCGAATCAATCATCTCCCTATGCGCACTCTTCTCTTTATTCGCCTCCGTCAGCGGTGCAATACTCCTCAAATCACCCACCACATCCTTTGCCTTGCCAAAATACACCTCCTGCAATAAGTTCCTCATCTTCAATTCCATATCCTCTACCAACTTTCCGATGTTCGCGATATGGCTAGTATCGTCGTCGACTGTGAGTTCGGACTCGATCTGCCGCGTCATGTTTCCTGAGAGATCCATCTCGCCCAGCGAGTCGTTGCTGGTGGAGAGGTGGAGGATTACGGTGCTGGTGAGCTTGTAGTGTGCTTTGTTTGCGCGGTCAACGGCTTCGAAGACATGGATGCTGTCCCACGTTCCTTCGCTTTTGGTGGATGGTGTTGCAACTGTTCCCTTGTATTAGCATATTCCCGTGCTTCGATACCATTGATGTCCAGATCTACCCTCCCAACCAAAATCTCCGATATGCAATGCAAGAGATTCAATCAGAAAAAAGAGAAATATAGTATACCTTTCTTCAGCAAAACTACCCCCGCAAACCCATCATCCAAATTCCAAAAATAAACACTACTAACCCCGCCCTCATAATATAGCTCTCTATAAACATCAAACGCCTCGTTCGCTCTAATCTCCATCTTCCTCACTCTTTCACTCGGCACAGCTCCCTCGCCCGCGCCATCATTATTGCCCTGGTCATCTACACCACCTATACCTGAGCCTCCGACTGGCGTCTCAAATTCCCCGGACCAGGGAGACCGGTAGCTGTCTCCGTCGCGGTTGTAATCGCAGAGAAGGTAGTCGCGGCCCGTTTTACGGCAGCGAGAGATCGTGAGGGGTTGGTCGACGGAGGAGAGGAGATCTTCTGTTAGTGAGGGAACGAGGTTTATGAGAGAGTTGAGATGTGCAGTGGTGTGTTTGGGGTCGAGGCGCCGGAGGAGGTCCCTGGTGGTAACAGTTAGCATCAATGGGTTTGGGGTTCTCGTTGAGGCTTTGCACGATTTTGTGACAGAATTTAAGGGCAAAACTTACAGCGCGCTGTCAAACTGATCGATTTCAGACATGGTGGTGTAGGAAGTAAATGTTGTTGTAACGAGAGAGGGGGAGAAGAGCTTAGAGGGGGAGGGGTTGATCAGACAAGCGAGAATATTGGTGTCAGCCTTGTCTCATCATCCCGAGCCTACAAGTTAACAACAAAACAAGCATGACAAGAACACTATCAGCGTTTTGAATATTCTCAATTCTATATCCTTCCGACAAAGAGCCCTACCTTCAAATGTCTTGCTTAGGATACTTTTGAAGCTCGTCTAGCATAATTAATCTCCAAGATACTCCTTTCTCTCGAGAACTTAAAGCCATTCGAGGAATTTCAGATGCAAACTTTAGAGGCTGGTTTAAGGACGATTGACGCTGCAGAGCAAGGCCTCAAGTTCATGGAAATGTAATGTCGAGACCAAAGTCTTGATATGGTGGTTCAATTGGGTCGATTTCGCGACAAGACTAAGCTCGAGCACATCACCCCTCGTCCCCTCAAATCATTCAATCCAGCAAACAAACATGGATATCACGACTCTTCCTAACGACATATTCAGGCTTGTACTGGATCACTTATCTCCTGAAATTCTTATTCTACTTCGTGGAGTGTCAAGACAATTTTACGCAGCACTAACCGAAACGGATTTATGTCGTCATCTACTCGTTCAGCACTTCCCTCGATCTCGAGAAGCAAGATATATACAATTAGACTCTCCGCAAGATTGGGCATATGAATTCTTAAGGGTCGCAAAAAGATACCATCATCTGGCATTGGGTTCACCAACTAGTATAGAGAAGCTTCCTTTTGCGAAATCGTTTGTTGTTCCATCTTGGTCAAGGAATTATCCTGTTGCACCCGTATGTGTACAAAGTTCGCTCGCTTTTTGCCTCTTATTAGGGTATTATGAATTGTCGTGTCTCGCTAACTCTCTTGAAGTGGCAACGATACCTGCAATTTGAGGACAAGACATCGCCTTTTCATTATCCAGATACGCTTTGGACTTTCGATGAGGGAGTGTTGATCTTCCCTTGTGCCCATACCCAAAGCTATGTTTTATACGACTTGAGCACAGGTGCAAAGTCAAAAATCGATTTTGAATCCGACAAGAAAGTAATCAGGAGAATCCGATTAAAAGATGGGGTTGTCGTTGTCGAATGGTGCGAACATGAGCCGTACCATCAATTGAACGAGAATGAGATGGTTCACAGACATTTTGCAACAGCTTATGATATCAAAAGAAACGATGGCTGCCACTGGAAAGTCCTTTTTAGGTCAGTATGTTTGCCGAATAGTACCGAGCAATTTCGTAACTTTTCAATGACCTTTACTCTATAGTCGTCAATTGTTTTGCTGACATTTATAGGAATGAATGGAAGATACACTTCTTAGGACTTTCACTAAACTCTCACGACCGGTTCTTCAGCGCTCATACATCAACTCATTATGCCATATACATGTGGCAAAACAATCGCAGTGCTTGGGGTGAAGATGATCCCATCGAAGCTTTAGCCATTTGGGACATCTCCTCTGCTTCATCGTATAGGCCAAGTGAAGATCCAACAGCCAAATCAAAACCTCTGGCAGAAGGACCTCACGTCATCAGACGGTTCTCCTTCGCGGATTTGGATTTCTACAAGATCAGACAAAGCTGGGCGCCAACATTTCGTTGCTTGGAGCTCGATGATGGTCACGTTTACGTGATTCAGGAGAACCATCGTTGGCTTGTAGGACAGCAGGCCTCTGAGTATCTGCCACCGTTGCACCATGTGAAAACAACTGGTATCCCGTTTGGATATGGCCCTAAATGGCAGGATGAGTGTGGAATAAATGGCGATATAGATATCTCTTTCTGCGATAAACAGTCTGGTATTCGGGCTCCAAACATAGCTCCATGTTGGAGGCATGCAGTGAGTCCTTTAGCATCTACAAATGACAAGCGCTAACTTGCCCAGGAGTTTCCATATCTTACCATTACAGAAGTGGTAGACGCCGATGCTGGTGTGGTCTTGTTAGCTCAGCATTGCTTTCGGCTCGAGGTTCTTTCTCTTGAGATAACACCAAAGCATAACATGGAAGAGCCTCAGCATGCAATATCACTAAGAGATGATTTTTGGCCTCAATTACTTGCAAGGGGGAAGTTATGCGGAGACGAGAGATTCATTATCGGGGAGAATGCGAAACAAGAGATAGTGATCTTACATTATGATGATCTAAGACTCGGCGACAAGGGTATATGATCGTTGGAAATCACAAGGCTTCGGACATTCCGTGGACTTGCAAGATAAGCTGACGAAATCTTACATTATGGTCGATGTTGAGTTTGTCGAAACGGCGAAATGCAGAGTAAATTGGGCGTTTATCAACGAGCGGTGTAACACGGTGAAGAAGCTTCTTTTCCAAGATACTCGTCAAAACATGGAGTTTAGGAGGCGCATAATTATCTGGTTTTACGCAGCTGTATGTTATGTTGGATGGATCTCTCTCAAAAGTGATGTCATGAGCCTATCACATATGTTACAATAACTGCAACTACCAACCGGATCCAGAAGCGAGTCGGTATCATGTCAGATTACAATTGTCCAGTCACGAAGTCCCCGTTCCATGAGGTACGTAGTTGACAACAAGATGGAGTGAAATCGGATTGTATGATGACATTCCTGGACCCAAGCTGATGACACGATACAAGCCTTCAACCTTGCATAGTTGCAGAGCTTAGTAGGTGTCATACGGCCTTTCAAACGAGCATACCTGTCTCTGAAGCACGAATCACGCTCTCTTCCACGTAAGCTAGAAGACCGAGGTGAAAGCAAGCCATACCCGAGTGCCTAGTGTTTCGGCCACTAGCCATAATGCGGGGTTGAGGCGGGCATTCTGAATTTATAGCTTAACCTTTGTCTCAGGTCATCATTTAACACACAAGAATTCCTGAAGTACTAATCATTGCCTTCTTGTTCATAAATATCTTGTCATTGTATTGCTTAGCAAGTCTTTCAACCAATCATTCCGTCGTTTTCCAAGGCACTAACATACAATATGTTTGAGGCCGAACGAAGGGTCCCAATTCCGAACAAGGATCTCTTATCTTGGACATTTGACGACCCAAGATTTGATCAAGATGAGCCAGTATGTATAGCATTGAGATTAAAATCTCGTTCTTTTGTAATAACTATGTCTAATTGAAACAGATTTATATTGACGCAAAAGATCCCTCCAGATCGGTTTCCTCTAACCAAGCTCGCTTATTGATTCGGAAGCTAGTAGCTGGATTTCATGCTGCTGGACTGAAGAAAGGAGATTGTGTTTGCCTACACTCTTTCAACGATGTATGTTATATTTCTCCAAATACTAAGCTGTAATATTGAACATCTGTAGATATATTATCCCATCCTATTTCTGGGTATCATTGCCGCTGGTGGTGTCTTTGCAGGAACCAATCCATCATACACCCAGTTCGAGCTCGTCCACCATATCAAAACAGCTAAGACGAAATTCTTCATTACCGAAAGCGAAACTGGAATGCTAGAGAATGCCGTAGCAGCTGCTAAAGAAAGCGGTATTCCAGACTCAAAGGTCTGGATATTCGATGTTCTGGGCGATCCAGTTCCCAAGGGTTTCAGATCCTGGAAGGAGCTCCTAGGCCATGGCGAGAAAGACTGGGTGAGATTTGATGACGAGAAGACTTCAAAGGAGACTACCGCTGCAAGGCTGTTCAGTAGTGGGACTACGGGTCTTCCTAAAGCAGCTGTCCTTTCCCACTACAACTTTATTGCTCAGCATACGCTCGTGCACGAAATTAGCAAAAAGGATTGGCGTTCGAGACGACTACTATGTCTCCCTATGTTTCACGCTGCTTGTGTACCAGGTAAGTGGCATTCAAGAATAATTGTCATGTGAAGAAAATGGCTAAATTGATCCAGTCGCTCACACAACTCCACTACGAGGAGGCCATGTTTCTGTCATAATGCGCCGTTTTGAACTTGAGCCTCTCCTTGCCAATGTCGAGGAGTTCCAGATTACCGACCTTGGCATCGTACCACCAATCGTAATCGCCATCATCATGTCTGGCTTAGCAAGCAAGTATTCACTCAAAAGTATCAGAGTATTGACGGTCGGAGCTGCACCACTGGGAAAGGACTCTCAGGATCGGATGAGAGCTTTACTGCCCGAAGGAACGTTCGTCAATCAGGTTTGGGGTATGACAGAAACGTCATGTATTGCTTCTATGTTCCATTATCCCGAGGACGACGTGAGCGGAAGTGTAGGGAAAATGCTACCGCTACTAGATTCCAAGTAAGATTACTCTCTAATGTCTCTGACATCGTGAAAAATAGCCCAGACTAAACAAATAACAGGATCGTCGACGACGACGGCAAAGATATCACTAGCTACGACGTTCGTGGTGAGCTATGCGTAAGAGGTCCCACAATCGTAGCAGGCTACTTCGAGAATCCAAAGGCAAACGCCGAATCCTTCGACTCAGAAGGCTTCTTCAAGACCGGCGACATCGTCTACTGCGACAGCAAAACCAAGAAATGGTACATTGTCGACCGGAAGAAGGAACTCATTAAGGTCTGCGGATTCCAAGTCGCGCCTCCCGAGCTTGAGACCGTTCTCCTCTCTCATCCCCATATCATCGATGCAGCCGTTATTGGCGTCAAGCATCCAACTGAAGCAGATGTGGAGCTACCGAGAGCATTCGTTGTCAGGCGAGACACGCCTGAGGGTAAGGCTATGGATGAAGCGGCTGTTAAGAAGCATTGTGGTCTGAGACTTGCGAAATTTAAGGAGTTGACTGGAGGGGTGAGGTTTGTGGAGGCGATTCCGAAAAATGCCAGTGGGAAGATCTTGAAGCGAGTCCTGCGAGATCTGGCAAAGGAAGAAGGGGAGAAGACGAAAGCTAGACTCTGAAGGGCATATTACGTGCGCTAAAATAGGTATTTGGATATGAAAGTTTGGAATGCCCCTGTTTCGCCGCATATTTGTTGTCGTACTCGCTCGCTTAATATGGCCGAGCCTGTGAGACAACATGCCGAAGCTATGCAATTTGGCTTCAGTGGAGATAGAGCTTGCTCTATGACTCATTCTCCGTCATGATTGAAAGTCATGGTAATATTGTAGGGCATTCAGAATAGATGGATTGCAGAGCAAGAGACAAGTTATAGATTTGTGATACACAAGAGCCCACAAATGAAGGTGCCATAGGGGAAGAGAACATCCGGCTCTTCTTTAGTGACCTATACGAAGGGATTGGTCGTGGTTCCGGATGCCAGGCTCTATAGACTCCCTTAGGCACAGTACCCGTACTGTGTTCTGGCATTGTTTATTGACCTAGAGATCGATTAGATAGGCGATGACCCACCACTACTACAAATGTTACAAGAAAGTTTCAGGACATCAACCGAATAACATTTCGAAGTCACCTAACTTTTGGATAACTTCAGGAACTTGAGAATCTGAGTATTCGAATCTACTGCGATATTACAGGTGATCGAGTTCTGCCTCTTCTCAAATGAGTAAAGTCAAATTTCACCTCTAGAATCGTTCGCTGAGCATATTCGAAAACTTGACAATACTACGGTAGCAGAGTATCACCGAACAATCGGTACAAAGATAGTCCATATTGCTGATGTGTGTTGATTCATGAGTTTCACACTATTTCTGCATTATTGTGCTGCTTGCTTTGTGCTAAACAACATCAGGGGCCACCTTACCTCTGTGGTCCCAGAAGATAGAAACAGAGAGAGAGTCGAAAGAGACCAATCAAAGTATCGAGATCTCGTGAGTACCTCAGACTATCCCCTATTTCAAGTCGTATAAAAGACTTAGGCGACTGAACAATTCCGTACAAAAATTATATTGCAGATTTCGTCAGTTTTTTTATTTTTAAAAACATGTTCTGTTGTACCTCTGCAATCCTTGACCAATAAAGCAAGTTCGAGCTTCACTGGAAACGAATGAAGATGATATCTCGGAATGTGGCAAGTCAATGGGGTTTCGAAAGCTTAATGTTTGACCTCGCAGTGTAAACCTCTGCCGCGAGCAACGCAGATGCCCTGTCTCCTCGGCTTGAAAAGGCCATTCTATTAGCCATGCCCAGTTTCGAGATCCTGCGAGACCATAACGTTGCAGGCTTGGCTAACCCAGCCGTTTTCAAAGCAATTTGTTCAATCGAGCGGCTGCGTGTGATCCGCACAGCCGTCGTCCCCTTGAACTTCGTCCGATACAAATAACATGATGATTAAGCGAGACCTCCAACAGCACACCCTACTTAGCTGATATCGCTAACGGGACCACAAAACTATAAGGGGACTTTATTCTTTGGTAAAGACTTTGAAGTCCTGAAACATCCACAGAACTTCGCTGTAAGCAGCGTGACTACAAGGATGAAGGTATTCGGGCGGGCATTCATCGTCCGTCAATGGGCACCAGTTAGAGTTTAGAAGTGAGACTGGAATCAAACGGTCGGCGGAGCAGATTGGTATAAAGCAATTGCATTCAATAGCGAGTTCTACAATTCATCATGTTTCTTCTCAGCCTCTGTCCCGACCTCCTGAGGTGGTTCCTCCCACATCCTCTTCTTTGGATTTCTCAGTCCGGCATCTGCAGATACTGGCTCCCCTTCCTGAGATTCCTCAGCAGACTTCTCTGCCGAATCTGCTTGATTCTGACTATCATCGATGATCTTTCCAACCTGCTCAGACATACTATCATCAGCTTCCCCGGGCACACTATCCTGACCATGTCTCATAGGCGCACCTTTTCCCCCTCCTCCAACTTGAACATATTGCGCATTCGGAGGACCGCCCGTCGGTCTCGGCCCTCTGGTTCCACTGCTATGGGTGACCGACGTTACATGGTTCACTACCTCACTCACAATCGGACTCACGCCCCCACTCACGTCTGCACCCACACTCTCAGGACTACCACCAAATAACCCCAAGAACGTAAACACCCCCATCCAGCTTCTAATAAAGATCTTCATCGGGAACCACACCAGCCACCACGTCGGTCCATAAAGCAGTCTCCTCCACACCAACCACACAATCGTCGTAAGCAGAATGTAAAACGCCGTCTCGAGGTACCACGTATCGCTCTTCTGGCTCCTCAACAGCGTGCCCAGTAAATTCTTCGAGCTCGAAAGCAGCGTATCCAATGTCGAGTACGTCTCTGAGAGTTGTGCCAGTGCAGCAGTCGATTCGTTCAGTGTCTCGTGTGCAAATTTTGAGCGTGCTAGTTCGGAGGCCATCATGTCGTGTGTTCGTCGAAGAGCCATCGTCACGTCACTGCTCGCGTTCACTTCCCTCTCCTCCTTCGTAAGCTCGATATTCTGACGACTCCGACGCTGCTGTCCTGGTGCGGGTGAAGAAGTAGAGCTTCGTGGTTCGGAGTACGATTGCAATAGGAGATCTCGTTCAGCTCGCTGGGCGGCTTCTAGGCTTCGTTTTGCTAGTATTTGAGCTTTGCGGAATTGAGCCTGACATCTAAGAATACAGTCAGCTTCTGCATATAATCTTTGACGAATTGTGAAGAGGAATACACACAACCTAAGCTCCCTCCTCCCCCTCATGACAGCACCTTTGAACTCCACCTTTTGCTGCTGCATCTCACTCCCCCTCTTCCCCTCATCCAGCTCCTCAACCTCCTCATTCAGCAGCTCGAAATCCTCCTCCTCTTCCCGTATCAACGAGTGTATCTCCGCCGCCAGCTCCTGCATAACATTTTCCTCGTCATCGTCTCCTAGTGGTACAGAACCAGGTTGGAAATTGATTGTCGCAAGTCGATTTATAAGTTCTTTTAATTGAGTATTGGATTCTTGAAGAGCTTTTAGGCGATCTGAGATGATCTCGAACGACATTTTTGTCTATCAGGAAATATGTAGGTTGTGGTTGGAGAAAAGTGTTCATAGCTGGAAAGCTGGCCTGAAGTTGGTCGGACAGCAAGAGGTCATGGTGGAGCGGCTCGGAAGTTGCCGAACTTCTTTGTACTTTTTGGCATTCACGACGGCAAAATCGCGACTTCCACCCGCCTCACTCAGAACAGCTACCGCAGTATACCAAGTGAGTAAACGATTTGTGGGTATTTGGAGGACAGTAAACGTTAATCAACAACTCTAGCTGCGCAACCGTCCTTCACGATGATCACCAGATTCCTCACAGAAGTCTCAACCGTCTTCAACCCATTCTCGCCGAAAGCGAAGACCGCCCGTATATTCCTATCTTTCCTCCCCGGCAATGCGCGACAGTCAATGAAGGTCGATACCAAGTTGTTACCCCGGAATTCGCAGGAAAGGAGTATTGTGTCTTTGAAGTTTAGTAAGCATCCCGCATGCTATCTTGCAGAAGGCATTAGCTGATTTTGCCTAAACAGAGGATGGAAAGGAATTGAAGCTGGATGCTGAGAAGCTGGGAATCAAAGGCGTTGTGGACGAGGTGGATAGACATTCCAGGATATTGGCTAGACAAGAGGAGTTGAACGGGTGAAGCACAATGTTACGAAGCTGTATATTATTGCATAAGGGAGGCGTTAGGAGAATGTACAACTGACTACTCTTTTCGAAATCACGATGCACAGGATCTAGATGCTCGGCAGCTAAGCACCTCATGTTCTGCTATGGAGGCATGTATAATCAAAGTGCAGAATGGCATGTGGACCACGTAATCAATGCTTTTGTCAAAGCAACGATGGACGAGATATAATCTGCTGTTCAGTACTTCATTCTCTAGGTATTGTTTGTGTTCTCATCATGAGACTTCGTCTCAAAAGCATACAACAACTTTTATGTAACCACATCCATCATTGAAAATGTAGTCATGATTCTGTGTTGGCAATGACGCAAATTTAAGCGGCGGCTCCAGAGATGAAGAACCACTTGTCAATGCTTGGGTCAATTGGTGCTGGAGAGAGGTTCTCGTTTTGAGGAATAGGAGGAAGTTGCTCGGGGGTGACGCGGCTTGGAGATTGCTTGACAGTGAGATTGGTACTGGGGCCTGTTAGTAACGGAACTTTGGTTATCGAGTACATATTCTTACGTGGATATTTCGCCAGGGGTAGTCTTTCCAGTGATGAGCTTCTCCCAAGCCTCAGCACACTCACGAACAATATCGGTGGCGTACCTATAAATATTAGTTTGGGATATGCAAAAGGTCTGTTGGATCGGCTTACTTCTTGTTCTTGCACTCTCCAGTGAAAGCAAACTGGTTCTCTGGCTTTCCGTCTGGGATTTTGTAGATTCTGAACCACTCATTTGTGGCTCTCAAGAGACCTGGCAAGTGTCTCTCAACATCCTCGACATCATTGAGCTTGGAAGCCAATGGATCGTTGACATCAATGACAATGACCTTCCAGTCAGTTTCCTCCTCGTCAAGAAGAGCCATGACGCCTAGGACCTTGACCTGCTTGACTTGACCAGGATATCCAACCAGCTCACCAATCTCGCAGACATCCAATGGGTCGTTGTCTCCCTTGGCCTTGGTTTCTGGGTGGACAACATTGGGGTCCTCCCATGTCTACGATTTTGTCAGAGGGCTTATCAATAGTGGCTGGATTCATTTGTGCATACTTGAGGGAAGGCACCGTAGTTCCAGAGATAACCCTTATGCGGGAAGCAGTTGCGGACGAAGCGCAGCTTGCCCTTCTTAATGTCTTGCTTGATAGGGTTCAGCAGGTCTGCCTTGCTAATCTGCCAAAGTAAACACAAATTAGCAGTTGTTTTTGATTTATGGTTGGGAAAAATGGTGGATGGAGGGGTCAAAATGTGGTGTTGACAATGCCACTGCGGGGTAAACAGCACCACGACAACTTCAATGAATAAACAAAGAAATTTCTGCGCACCTCCATCTTTGCGTTGGTCCATCTTGGGATCTCAACGACCATGTTCAAGATTGTTTGTTGCTCGTTTGCGTACAGAGGGATATCGTGGAAGGGAGAGACTGGGACGCCATCTTTCTCGATATAGATGCGGTGCTCCAAAGTGTTGGCAGCGGCAACCTTTCTCGTGGTGTATTGCGAGGCCATATTTGCGTTTGGGGCAGATTTGTTATTTGAAGAGGAGGAAGGGGGAGAGGGAGAGAGAGAAGGAGAAGAACTCGACAAATGACGAGCTATCTGTGAAGTGCGGGACCGAATGGCTGAGGTGGGCTGCGCGAGTTTGGGCGAGGGCGAGGAGGGCATGGGCATGGAAGTCACCAGCGAGAATTGCTGCACCTGCAGCTGTCGAGCTTGAATGCCGCCGCAGTGGAGAGGCAACAATGATATTGTGCTGGGCGTTCTGACTGCACGTATCGTTGCCCGAACAGTATGATGACTTTGAAGGAGCATATAGTCTGATTCAACTCAACGGATGTGCTTAAGGATGTGAAATAAGCACGATTAGCGCAATTGGCCCCCTCCAATTCCTCCCGTCTGTTTCGATGACTCGCTGCGGGTGCTAACTTGATGTTTGTTCGTTCTCTCCTGACCTGATCTGATGCCGCACCGCACCGAACCGCACCGCTCAGCCGAGGCTGGGAAAGCAAGGGCCAGCAGCAATCAGGTTTGCTATAAGACACCTCGCGGCATAAGAATCATATAATCTTCCAGTACTTTGCTTGACCTCTTTGCAAGTTCAGGAGTGTATCAGAAGAGATTTACTTGAAGATAATTCAAAGTCATGAAATCGATTGAGCACTTTTATATCATGGAGGCAATGTCAGCTTTGCCAGATTCGGCCCGAATTTCCTGACCTCGAACGGGCGATTATGCTATTGTCAGATTTGATATAAGAATTGCAGGAATTGAAGGATGCCTAGGTATACGTGAAAAATTAGAGAGTTTGCTATGGTCATATGGTCCATCTTCAGGTATGTATCTCAATTTCATATTCATATGGTATCTAAATGTATCTTACGGATCGACCGTAGTACTACCCAATCGGCCCTAGAAATTCTCCCCGGCATTCTTCGTCTGGTATAACAATAGAAGCTCTGATATCCATTTGCTATTTAACCTGCAAGTAGCTAAGTATTGTTTAAATCTATGTGAGAATTAGTAATCTGAAATCCGAAATTATATGTCATGAACCTCCTGGATATCTTGCTTGCTGAAATTCGCAACGTCGAGCCCCGATAACACAAGTCGCGATAAAACTAAGTGACTTTTTCAAATTTCTAGACTCAACTGTTACAGCCACCACCGTCAAAAAAAAAATTCGCCATCGTCCGCCCATTCATCATAAAACGCTCATTCTAGGGGCAACTCGATCGCCAACATCATCTCTACATCAATCTTTATAACAGAAGCTCTAATACATCCACCACAGCTCTTTCCTGTGATGGTATGCAACGCCTCGCATCAGCAATCATGACAACCGTCACAAAACGAGTGCCCATCCCGCCAAAGGGCGTCGACTACAGAGGCAAACTCGTTCTCGCGCCCATGGTCAGAAGCGGAGAACTGCCATCACGTCTCTTAGCACTTCACTACGGAGCAGACTTGGTCTGGGGTACGCCATACACAAACTCCCCCTCACTCTTCCCTTCCTGACTTCACACCACAGGACCAGAAACAGTCGACCGATCCATGATAGGCACCACTCGCAAGATCAATACCTCCCTCTCCACAATAGACTTCACGCGCCTCCCCTCACAAGGCAGCAAGGACCCACGCAAAGACCAAAAAGAAAGCGTCATCTTCCGCATCCACCCCGCGCGCGAAGGCTCACGCCTCATCTTCCAAATCGGCACTTCAGATCCCGCTCGAGCGGTCGCTGCTGCGCGGATAGTAGCCGGCGATGTAGCAGGCATAGATGTTAACGCAGGATGTCCGAAACCATTCAGTACACTCGGTGGGATGGGCGCCGCGCTTCTACAAACACCCGATATACTGTGCTCGATTCTAGAGGCATTGGTTAAAGAGATCGTGCCGGAGTTCGAGATTGGGATTAGTGTCAAGATCAGACTGTTGGAAACGCCTGAGAAGACAGAGAGTCTCGTGAGGAAGCTCTGCGCCACTGGTATTACAGGCTTGACTATACATTGTCGGACGACTCCTATGAGGCCTAGAGAACGAGCTATTAGAGACCAGTTGAAGATGATTGCGGATATTTGCAGAGAAAATGGGGTCGCATGTCTCATGAATGGAGATGTTGAGAATCGCGCGCAAGCGGAACAACTTATCAAGGAATTCGGCGTAGATGGTGCTATGATAGCTACGGCTGCCGAAACAAATTCGAGCGTATTTAGACCTGCAGCAGAAGGTGGTCCTGCGCCTTGGAAGGAGGTCGTTGACGAATATATGAGAACGGCTCTTGAAGTGGAGAACCGATTCGGAAATACAAAATACCTACTCGGCCACCTAGTACCTGGAAAACAGCCTGTGCATAAGGAAATAACTATGTGCAAGAGCTATTCTTCAGTTTGCAAGATTCTAGGATTGGATCATCTCGAGACGCTAGCGAAAGAGGTTGATGAGAAAGTTGGTATTACTGCTGAGACTGAGGCGGCTATGGGACGAAGAGGAAAGAAGAACAAGAGTGCCATGGCGGCTGGCGGGAATCAGGGCAAGGCTCGAGCTGAAGGGAAGAAGAAGAAAGGCTTATCTGAGCGTGGTGTTGAGAATCAATCATCAGTGCCTCTGGAAGTTTAGGAGGCTAGGAAGCTAGGAAGACGTTCTCTCAATACGGAGGACTGCACATGGTTCAATTGGTTTGGCTTTGATACATGAAATTCTCAGGAGCATAAGGAGTTGTGGGTGATTCAGAAGGCGGCAAGCTACTATCATCTCGGGCATTCCAAAGGCGTTTATAGCATATAGAGGTGTGTTTGTTTTGAATCATTGCAGTCCTTCGTTAGGCTCACTAAAGCTCAGCTCTCATTGTAGAATCAGAATATACATAAAACTTCCATAATCGAAATCAAACTGGTGCTGCCTTTCTTGTTGCCATTTATCCTTCTCGAAGCTCTCATCCACAGCACACAGTTATCTCCTCATTTGGTCCACTATCAATGTCAGCAAATTGGTAGGTCACATTAGTCTTGGTAACCACTCACCAAACATCAACTGTCTCCCAGCTAAATACAAAGGCACCC
Organism: Neospermospora avenae; assembly: GCA_014282315.1. Lineage (NCBI taxonomy): Eukaryota > Fungi > Ascomycota > Leotiomycetes > Helotiales > Ploettnerulaceae > Neospermospora > Neospermospora avenae. The sequence continues at coordinate 8,315 of JACBAH010007190.1, read as the reverse complement.
AAGAAAGCTCCAATGATGATCGAAATGATAATGTATCCATTATAGTACATAGCAAGCAACATCACAAAGTACGCTACGGTGAACGTAACCATGTGCAGCGCCGCCCGAATCATCTGCTGGAAGATATTCGGTCTAAATGGCGCCATTCTACCACCACGACTAGATTGCGGAGCACATGAAATCGTAACATCCTTACCAGTGTTAGTTGGCGAGTTAGTTCCTGCTTCGGAATTGGAGGGTGAGTTGGTGCTGATGATTGAGGCTTGTTGGCGTGTGTGCTGGCGGAGAATGAAGTGGTCGTATTCTTTGCCTAGCCGACGCAGGAACTCGAGGGACATGACGAGGAGAATGACACCGATACAACAACCTGCGAACATGCCGTTTGAGGTGATGTGCCATGATTTGGCGATGAAGCATGAGTCTATGATGTTCCAGTTCCACAACATCTGAAGCTGAGGTTAGTTTAATAACACACAGAGGTCTGAGGACTCCTACAGAAATCTTGCACTTTCCCATGCCCATATCCATATCCATAGCGGGCACGCTTGGTATTGCTGTTGCCGCGGCGCTGGCTGCGGTCGCTCCCATACTGGTGGTGGTAGGCGTTGCCATATTCATTGTCGAGCTTGCCATGTCCATCTTGACGAGTGTTTGAGATAATAGTTCAGTGCTTGCAAGTGGGTGTTTCGCGGAGTTAGTGTGCCAGTTTCAGGAATACAGAAAACGATAAGCTTCCTGCTACGAAGTGCGCGAGAAGGTGATTTTGTAGTCTGAGTCTCTGGCGAGGAAAGAACGAGTTGTTTCAAGGTGGTTGGAGCTAGCCAAACCGCAGTTGAGATATGGCTGCCAACCACTAGACTTGTTCACAGCACCATTCACTCTTATGGTCTGTAGCCGAGATATCAGAGCGCCCACATCCTCATAAGGTAGGTATTGTCACCTATTCGGGTTTGAAATGAAAAAGAGGCTGCCGTTTTGCGGTATATTGAGCAAGTTTGTTTATCGGTAAATGCTTGGCGTCCTGAAACTCCGCAACAGATGGCCTGTCAAAGACCTTAAATATTCTCAAATGTTCTCCAAACAGAAAAGAGCCGTAAGGTGCCATTGGATCGTTGGGTTAGTGCGCTTTAATTGCTGCTTTGCGGATGTACTAGATTTGTCGGATATACAAAGCAGAAATGGATAGACCTTCCACCTAGATTCCCTAGAACTTGCTGCTTGCGGATGTACTGGATTTCTCGGATATACAAAGCAGAAATGGAGAGACCTTCTACCTAGAACTTGCTCTTCTTCGTAAAGTAAGAACGCATCAGTCATATCGACCTGGAACCATCAAGACTACAAGTGCGTTCGTCCTCGGCGAATAAGAAGTGGCCAGTTGCAACACAATATCGCAACACCATACTAATGTCATAGAAAAAAGGCCATGGAAAAAAGGCCATGAAGGTAAAACCCCAAAGTCACCCAGAACTTTCGATGATTTAATCGAAGTTATCTGTAATCTCAAGGCTATGACGAGATCCTAAAACCGATTCGTCTGATATATATGGGCTAACCATCGTATGGAGAGTGCAGTGATATTGGAAGCTGAGCAAGCTGCTTTTTTTTACAAATAGAGTCGATGTAAATCTGCTATTGCAGCACTCGCCTATCCACCACGTCGAATTTCCAACATTTCACTATGCTAATGAGAACACACAATCAACGGCACGAAGACACGGCTGGTCTATTCGATTGTGAAGAGCGCTCAGGACATCCGGCAAAAACATGAGTCTTGAATTACAGAACGTGCAAAGGCAAAAACCAATGCCGAAACAGTCTTGAATGTCAAGTAAACAATGAAGAAGTACTCGTGCTTGCGGGGAAAGCTTTATGAAATAGTAAAATCATCATCGCAGGAAGAACCTTCGACACGTTGGAGTAATTTGAATTCTTACCACTAGGGCCAAAACATCTTCAATTGCATCATCTACCTCTCTGGATGTTTGAGCGGATTGTTGTGTGGATGGACATTCTAGATGCGTTCTTGTTCTTCCTCCAAAAATTAAAGAGTCCGCCGAAATAGCACTGAGTTGCAATTCCTGATACCTGCAAATGGCGTTGTTTGGATGTCGATTAGGCCTAATTTTGGTGTTGCCATTCATGGCTTCAAGTGTTCTTCGCGAAGGAATTCGTGCCCCCGACGATACGACCTTGGCAGGTCAGGCAATCTTTGTTTGAATTTTTTTGACGATCCTTCGGATATGAACGATGTCAAGTTCAGAAGCTCCAATTCAGAGCCTCCAAAAGCCTAAAAGCTAGGCTAATCTTGATTGACACGCCCGGCGCGCTTACCTATCCTTGCCTTGCTCCACTTCAGGCTTGATCTCGCGTAAAGTGGTGGGTACAGAGACGCGGACGCGCAGCTGCCAAATGTTCAGGCGCGTCGCCGAAAATATACAGAGGTTCTATACCTTAAACCTCATTCACAGCCAATTCTACCCAACGACCCTCCCAACATTCTTCCCGGACTTCAATCGCAAGCATGGCAGGATTCTTTGATATGAAAGCCCGCAAGGAGGCAGCAGCTACGAATGGCTCGTCTTCGAAAGCTCCCGCTGCGAAAGAGAATACCAGATTACAACCATGGGTAGAGAAATAGTAAAACAAGCCCTTTTACACATCTTGTATCTCGAGTCTAATAATCATCCAGCCGCCCAAAAAATCTCAACGATGTAACAGCCCAAGATCATACCATTACCGTCCTACAACGAACTCTTCAATCATCCAATGTACACACTCCCCCTTCCCCGACCATACAGCGAGAACTAAATGCCCTCCAGCTCCCTCACATGCTCTTCTATGGTCCTCCCGGCACAGGTAAAACCTCTACTGTCCTTGCCCTAGCCAAAGAGCTCTATGGGCCCGAACTTATCAAATCCCGCGTCCTCGAACTCAACGCCTCCGACGAGCGTGGTATATCAATCGTACGAGAGAAAGTCAAAGACTTCGCACGCATGCAACTATCCAATCCCTCTGCTGCCTATCGAACACAATACCCTTGCCCACCATACAAAATTATCATTTTAGATGAGGCGGATAGCATGACGCAGGATGCGCAGAGCGCTCTACGTAGGACGATGGAAATATACTCGAAGATCACACGGTTCTGCCTAATTTGCAATTATGTTACTAGGATTATTGATCCGCTGGCTAGTAGGTGTAGCAAGTTCCGATTCAAGAGTCTGGATGTTGGGAATGCAAAGAGGAGGGTTGAGGAGATTGCTGAGAAGGAAGGGGTGGCGCTTGAGGAGGGAGCGGCGGACACATTGATCAGGTGTAGTGAAGGAGATTTAAGGAAGGCCATTACCTTTCTGCAAAGTGCGGCGAGGCTGGTGGGTGCAGTGGGAGGAGAGACAGCAAATGAGGAAGAGGAGATGGAGGATGATCCCATGGATGTTGATAAGGAGAAGAAGAAGGTCACGGTCAAGAGTGTGGAGGATATCGCAGGTGTGATACCTGATGCGACAATAAACAAGTTGATAAAGGCTATGCAGCCGAAATCGAAGGGTGCGGTATATGATGCGGTATCGAAGGTTGTCACAGATATGGTGGCAGACGGCTGGAGTGCCACTCAAGTCGTTACTCAGGTATGTTACCCCTCAACGAGAATTTGCCGACATGACTAACAGTAAGGAAGCTCTTCCAAGCAATCATCTACACCGAAACGATTCCCGACATCCAAAAGAACAAAATCACACTCATCTTTTCGGAGACCGATAAGCGACTTGTTGATGGTTCAGACGAGCATCTGACGATCCTCGATTTAGCATTACGGATATCGAACGTACTTTCTGGACCTTGAGATTTTGATTTATTGATGTGCATGGCATGGACTGGACGAATACATTTGCCAGGCGTTCAGATGGTTTTGGAAAGGGAACAATGATGATGTAAAATATGAACGAGAAGTGGGACACAAGCTTCCTTCGATAATCGGAATCTGAGAAGTACAAATCGGTATATCTCATTCGAGTCTATGGGAAGTAGTACATGTAGTCTGCTCAAAAAGTCTTCGGAGAACCTGACTCTGGTCGTTTGAGTTGATCGTGCTGTTTGTCGTTGTCTTTAACGGGTTTTACGCTAAACGTTCGCTTGTCAGCATCAATATCAGCACTCAGTATTCATCGACTACACCAATAAGGCTGGACAAATTTGGTTTTGACGAAGGAGAAGTGGTCAGGTATACTTCGAGACCGCAATTTGATATCGAGGGCAAAGAGGATTCGTTGAAATAGTAGCCCAGTGTAATACTTCAAAGTCACCTAAATTCTGCATGACTTCGAAACACTGAGCTAACGAGTTTACTACGAAGTTCTAGATCGCTTCGCGCGAGGTGAGTCTGCCTGGTCTCGCAAGACTATGGTAATCTTGCGAACCATTGATCCATTCCAAGATCGCTCCTTATAAATATAAAAAATAAAATGTGGCCAGCATGAATATCTCTCCTCCCTGTCTCTCCCGGACCAGAGATCCACCATGATCACCTGCTGGATCCATACTAGCGTACGGCATATAAATTGAGACAAAGAAAAGCTTGTCCCTCCTTTCCCTTCTTTTGTCGGCGCGCCTGAAACATCCAACGGGGGCACCTTGCACCACTCTCAGAACACACTTGGCAAATCCCAGGCCACTCATAGGCTCGCTTCGCAAACAACCCCCTTGTGCCAATCTCACAACAATGTTGATTATTCCCCTCTCTGGAGCCCAGAAAAACCCTGCCGAGCTAGTAATTTCCGGACCCCAAGCATGTGTATGGTGGCGGAGGGAGCTCCTATGCTTTTGTTCATGTATTTATCTTTCTATGGCCCCAACCGAGAAGGGACCTCTGGCTTCTTGATTTGGGCTGGGTTTCTGCGGTCTGTAATGTGTTTCTCTTGAAATACATTGTAGCGGAAGCCTCCATCACCTCATCTTATACTTTCGCCTCGGAAGTATTCTTCACAATAATGTTTCGTGCTCTCCTGCTCTTCACCGGACTTCTGCCTCTTACAGCAGTGTCGGCATACGAGTTGGAAATCCCAACGTAAGTGATAGACAATCCTATCCACACATTTGGACTCAACTCAACATGCCACAAAGCACGCCCCAATCCTTTTGAACACGCATTTAACAAACATCTCCAGAACCGTAATCTCTCCCTCCAGCACCTCTATCTCACCCTCTCGCGCAACCGCCTACGCCCAACTATCATCCTACTTCGCCTCTCTCGCAACCGGTGCTCCCTTCGCCTCCGCTCTCGCCGTCCTTGCCGCCAACGCAACTGTCTCCTCATCTCTATCCGTCTTCGAAGCATCTATTGCCTCGGTTTTCGCAAATAGAGAGACGCTAGCAAGTGATTACTTGAATGGTATTCCCGACCCTATCAGACCGTTCTTTAGTAGTGTGTATGCGGTCGAAGCGAGTATTCTGTCGAAGAATGGCTTGGGAACGCCGTTGACAAAGGAACCAACGTCGGCAAAGAGTACAAAGGCTGCGAAGAGTACGGAGACGGCGACGACAGAGGGAGGGGATCAAGGATCGGGGAAGAGTGAGGGTAAGAAGGGGGCTGCGTACAAGGAGACTGGGTTAGGAAGGGTAGGACTACTTGCTGTGATTGTGGCAGTAGGATTTGTTAGTGTGATCGTGGCATTGTAAAGGGGATGTAAGGCGAGAGGATGGTTGGATTCTTGATATAGAAAGGTGTCGAGTGTGCGTTGTTATTGTTTGAGCGCTTATATGATACCCTCTGTGTACCAAAATATGATAATGATAATTCAACCTCGAAACTAGCAGATGCATGCTTATGAATATATATGATGATCGTGATCTGGTATAGACACCTAGTAATTGCGGCATAATATACGGAGGGCACACTGCAACGACTTTACATATCATGGGAATGCTGCCAACTTCTGCATCCCCAATACCAAGAACCGAGATATGGTCCTGACTGCAATCTTAAAGAAGGCAGTAGGAATTATGCTTTTGCCTATTATTTGTTCAATCTGCCAGCCATATCTCACCTCGATCATCAGGTCCTTTATACCTGCCCGCAGATAGTAGAGCCGTCCTCTTCATCTGGATAGTCTGTTTGCCTCATACGATTGGAGACCAAGATCCTCGTTATGGAGCGAGCAATTCCTGATATTCAGGAGTGAGATATTCAGGAGTGAGGTTGCTGCCTAGTCAATTTGGCCTTCGATGGAACCAACTTGCATGTGAAAGGATATAAGTGAACGAGTTTGTCTTCAAACTCTCTTCCCAGCCCGTAGTAGATCCGAGACCTTCGGCGGTAGTACCATTGCACTTCGATCATTTCTTTTGTAAAAGTCCACTATGACCATGGCAGTCTTTTCCGGCAAATCTTCATGTACAAAGTGTCCTGCTTCAGGGAAGACCTGTAAGGCGTATTTACCTACAGTGTCGTCAGATTCTGATCGCTTCTCGAATTTCGAGAGACATACCTTGCATTTGACCGATGATCAGCTCTTTGTCTAATCGATCAGTGCCAGCAAGCAGGAGTAACTTTCCTCCTTTAGCTTCCAAGAATTTCTTGCTAAGTCCGACGAACCATCCTTCCCAGAATGGTTGCGTTGCAGCTAGATCAGTCTGCCATGTCCAACACCTTGAACTTCTCAAATTCGGATCATGCTTTAGGAGGGCAGGTACACTTGTTCGGGCTGAGATGGAATTCCGTATCGTTCTGGATCGAATATGCCATTCTATGCCAGATTCCAGTGACGGAAAGCCGGCTGGGCGAGTAGATAGATATGTTTGCATACTTTGTAAAGCATCTATCGCAGAACCCTCGACAACGTCAAGGACGGCATAGCCCAGTACTGAGTTGCCGAGCTTCCCACTCTTTGCAACATCAGTCACAACTGCACCTCCTAGAGAGTGGCCAATCAGGACTAGAAGTGGCATCTGTTCCCAGTTCATTTCTGCCTTTGCTGTGTTCAAGACAGATATCAAGTCTGCACTTAGTGTTTCCAGACTTAAATCCATTTTTTCTGGTTCTGGTATGACAGTGGTAGCTCCGTGCCCGCGGGCATCTAGTGACAAGATTCCAGCAGATGGCAATCGCTTGCGAATCTCTGCAGTCATTGCAGCGAACGAGAGACCGGATGAGCCAGCTCCGTGATGTGTAACAAACAAAGGTGCGTTACCAACTGGTGATGTGAGGTATGCATGGTGTGTTATTGTAGAGGATTCGGTAGTAGATTCGAGAAAGAGTTCCCTTTCGAAATATGTCGTCCAAGGTATTTGGTCCATGGTTCGTTTATTTGGAGACCTGGTAAGCTTACGTGTCAGTATATAATTTTATATAAATGGTGATTATGCAGACCCCTGAGGTCGTGCGAACAGATTCTCATTCCGCGAAGGAATAATCGTGCCAGTAGACGAGGCCGATGAAGCGGAGGAAGCAGAAGAGGAGTCGTCGTCTACAGGGAGCTCGGTATTGAATTGATCCATTTCTTCGTCTTCCTCAGACTCCTGATATGGAACTGGAGGCATCGTGGCGGGGTAGCTGGCGAGCTTTGCCTTTGCGAAGGATCTTTGAAGGTCACTCATGATGGGTGATTGTTTAGGTTTGGAGATGAAGCTTCATTCAGTGTCCTTTGCACGTGTTCTGGGCGATATTCCAGACATCAAAGCGTTCGTTACCTATCAGCCATATCCGAAGAGTCCAAGTGAAGCCCGTAAGTACTGCGGACGGGTAGCTTTGTCTGGAAGGAACCGAAGTCAACAATGAACATCCAATCCCTCGATTGCTCCTTCCCACTCTTGGCTCGCTTCCAGTAGGAGAGGGGAGGCTGAAACTGATCGATAAGAGACAGGGTACTGATGCGCGATTGCGGGGAGAGCAGAGCTTCTTTCGCATCGTGTTGAAGATCTACCTACCTTAACTTATTGCTGCCTGAGTATGAGCCTGACGGACTGGGGTGCAGCCCACGATCCTGACTGCCATCCATGGCTTCTGACTTCGAAAGTGCATATATAGAATGTCGTACTGGTAAATATAAATCCTGACTATCTGATGCACAACCGGGCTCATCCTCACCTCACTTACTACCTATAGGTACATCCCCAAAGTGGAGTCTAGATTCCACTCATCACATGCAGACCACCTAGGTAGGTACTGCACCTGCACCCCTGCTCGATGATGGGCATTTCCCGTGCAAGCGAGTGGGAAAATGATGTCATCGCATTTCGAGCATGGGATCCCCTCCCTCCTCTCGAAGCTTCAGCAACACAAGCCACACCACAGCTACCTGCGTCAACATCCGAGCTTC
>JACBAH010007189.1:0-22915 GCA_014282315.1 Neospermospora avenae | reverse complement strand
GAAGAAGCCCACCCATTATCATTAGTGATGAATTTGTGCGATCGTGACTTGTATCTCGACCTACCTCTACTGTCTATCACGATACGCCGTACTGCGCTGTGATAACGCTTTGTACCTACGTGATATGATTCTCTCTGGTGAAGTATAGACTACCTTCGTTCGATCCTTTCCTGCGATACTCGGAAGTAGATTCTCAAGCTTGCAGAATCACTACAAGACGCACTTCTACAAACTCGAAACTCCAAAGTCATAAGGAAGCAATCGAGTGTTGCGTCGAGCTAATCCAAACTTCTGAATTTCTTACAGGAGTTAAGTTCCATGCTTCCTTCGCCTTTTCAACGGATGGCCGCCGTGATAGTCATTGGATGTGATGAGAAGGATATATTAAAGAGTAAGCAGGGAATACAACCATCAAACCAGGTTGTTCGTATATGGGGTCTAGACTCGGACCAATTAATTAAAAAAACGTTATCCCAGCCTCTCCAGCCTCTGTCATCTGCGGGCTGACTATAAGGTATCCAGGCTTTTAGTAGTACAAACATGCCTAGGTACTTAATATCAAACATGTCGATACCCGCCTATCTCGCACCAGCCAAGACCTTTACTGTAAATAGTAACATGGCATATGGACATTGAATTCAGGCTTGTCACAGTCGAGCGTATCTGTATTCAAATAATGATACGGGCCACGATATTAAGCATGTGAACAATATGATCTGATATGAACTCATATCACCTCGCCTCTGAAAGTTCTTTTCAGGTCTGAATTTATCTATTTTTCTTTGATAGAATGGAATAGAAAAGAATGTACCTAAGGTAGTTGGTGAAGTCGTGAATGAACCTGACCTGGCACCTAGAGTCAAGGAAAAGCCCCGCACACGAACAACCCCACTATCGCCTCTCCCACCCTAAAACATAGCTAGGTACCTTATTCTACCTTTTACGACCTCACTCGAAATAAAGTATACCTACTCCCTACTCCCACGACGTCTCTTTCGAGATTCCTATAACCTCCCACTCCATTCCTTAGATCTTTCGAGATCATACCTGCATCACAATGCCAGGATCCACTACATCCACCTCGCATACCGAGGAAGTTGACCCGGTAAATGTTTCTGCTCATGCCTACCAAAACAACAGCTGACCAAGCGCGTTAAAGAGCGAGGAAGGCTCAGTCAGTTTGCCCGATCTCGGCGACAGCATAGATGCCGTAACCTTCGAGCAAATCCTGGAGATGGACGATGACGAGGACGAGCGAGAGTTCAGCAGGTCAATTGTGTTCAGCTTCTTCGAGCAAGCCGAGCAAACCTTCGAGAAGATGGACAAGGCACTGTGAGTGGGGCATTGATATGCAGCTCTGCGCCTTGTATTGAGCGCTGACATTATTTTGGGCAGTGAAAAGAAGGATCTCGCAGATCTCTCGGCGCTTGGTCACTTCCTGAAAGGTTCCTCCGCCACACTTGGCTTGACGAAGGTTAAAGACAGCTGTGAGAAGATCCAACACTACGGTCAGAAGAAGGACGATGAGGGGACCGAGGACGAGCCCGATGAGGAGAAGTGCTTGGAGCGCATCAAGGACACCTTGGTCACCGTCAAGGAGGAGTACGCCGAGGTCGAGAAGGTCCTGAAGAAGTTCTACGCCAGTTGAACCACAAATGATAATGAACAAAAAGCGTCTTGATGTTGTGTCATGTTCTCGCTCTTGGGGGAAGCAGCCGGTGGCGCAAAACGACAAAGCTTACCGTTGGATGTTTTTGCTTTGGTTGCGACATTGAAGCTTCACATGGGACGGGCAGTGGACTTCTCTTACGACATATGCTCTATTTGGCGTTCACGGCATGCGTTTCTATTCATGGCATTAGCATATGGTTCTCCGGTCTTCTTGTTTCTGCCAATTGGTTTGTTCTTCGGCAGGTTGGTTGGTTGGGTAGCAGTTCTGCTGGATCTTACTACGGTACTTGAGGCAGGCTCCCAGAATGACGACGGATGAGTGATGACAGTCTTTGTTTCTGCAGACGAGGTACAGATGTAGAGACCTTCTGCATCAAATGCAGAACCAGTTTGATAACTAAAAGCCATGGTCTACTTTCGCTGGACTATGTTACGTGTGACGATTCCTGAAGCTTGTTCTCGCAGAATTGTAAGATCGATCCACACGAAACACTAAGGGCCAGAAAGAAAGCTTCAACTAAAGCCTCCACATCTGGTACAAAGGTCGTCTATCAAACCTTATTCATGCCCCACTCGTTGCTTCAGCAGCATCACCCCTTGTCTTGGATTGCGACTCAGCCTCATGTGAGCTTCTGTGAATGCATCGATCCATGTACGAGTCTATTCAAACTCACCTATGCCTTCCATCTTCCTCTGCGATAGCCCAGAGTCCTGCAAAGCTTCTATGGATTCGGCATTTCCACTTCCCCTTCAGTTTCATACTCCTGCTCACCACCCTCTCCAACCTTAGCACCCATTCTCAAAACCGCAACTTTCTCAACTCTCACATTCTCCATCCAGGTAAACTCCTCCCACTCCCTGACCACCTCCCTTGCATCGAGTTCCAACCGCTCCTTACGACTCCCTCCTCTCCCTCCCCGTCCACCTCTACTACCACCTGCCTTTCCTGAGCCTTTGGCATAAATAGTATTCACAACCGTAGCATGCAGCAACAGCGGCCTCGACTCGGTTACCAGAAATTGACTAAGGAGTTCTCTCAACTTGACACAGAATCTGTACAGCCTTAAATCGGGATCCAGAGGTGAGGCATATAAGACAGATGTTTTGGCTGGGTCGTGCATACTATGTAAACCTTGAAGCGTGATGTATATCGGCTTCTGCTCTGGCTTTTCTATCGATACCTGACTTTCGCCCAGCAAAGCGGGCTCAGAACTTCCAGAGGGTTTTACCGTACCAGAATCACCGGCTGGCTTCACTCCAGCCAATATCTCTCCGAGATTCAAAGATTTAAGTAGACCCAATACTCCTTCCACCCTTTCTGGGGTGAGCAAACTCATCACACCGAGCGTCAGATGAAGCGTTCCCAACGGTCTGATAGCCTGCTCAGGAATTCCGTCAGGCAACGAAGAAGTGAAATTGGGCTGTGTAGCCACATCTCTAAATTTCTGGAGCGAGCGCTGGAGTTCCGGACGTGATGCTGCTGTGACGAGTGGAATGGCGAGAAAATGCGTTAGCCGGGGAGGTGAGGGACGTGGTGGCATGACTCAGCGTCAATCGTGAGATTTCGAGGGAATGATAAAAGGCTTCTATCGAAGTGATGTATTTTGAAGTTCACTGTGTTCTTCGAGTAGTGGTTAGACCACAAGTTGGTAAATTTCCCGATTTGTCGTCCCACCCTAGACTCGGGCCGGCCCGACACATTGGGAGTACTCAAAGCAAACCCTCCGAGCCCTCCTCAACCAGGCGCTTCGTCGCATCTCACATACAGCATCGTTAAATTTCTATGCGCTCTGCTTCGTTCGTCAATTCTTTGTGTTCAATTGCGGGGGCATGCAGTATCTAAGCTGGTGAAGACCCTCCTTTGCCGGATAGGTGCATGTGGTCTAAAAGCTATTCACAAAGCAACGCCTCGCCAAACTTCAGCTTCGAGCCCAAGCCTGATCTTGGTTAATCGTATTGAATTCACTAGCAGATATCGTCTTTACTCTGTATAGTATCATGGGCTGAGTACAGCCATCTGGCCTTTTGCAACTGCTTCCTTGATTGCTGCCCTGCTTTCTGTTCTTGCTCCCTAACTCAAGGCTCGCAATACCGCCCTCCCCTGCTCAATCTCATCATGGATGATATCAGAGCAGCTTTCCTCTCCAGTCCCTCTCCGACACCCCAACAGAGTGTAAAAATTGCAGTCGGTGATCATGTTCACACAACCAGTGTAATTCCTGAAGCAGAAGAGGATTTGACCGGTCTTGATGCATTGCCCAGCGATAGCGACAGTTTGAAAAGTCTCAAACTTCAAGATGGGCCTCCGGTCATCAAGCCGAGGCCGTATCAAAAGGAAATGCTGCAGGAGAGCTTCAAGAGGAATATTATCGTTGCTGTGAGTACTGAATGGGCAGGAGCGACTCTCTCACTCCGGAGCTGATAATGCGTAGATGGATACAGGCAGTGGAAAGACCCACATGTCAGTTCCCATGATTTTACACTTTGATGGATCCCCCTAAAGACTTTCTTACACAGTTCTAAAGAAGTCGCATAATCGTTCGGTCTTAATGGCAAACTCCCCTCGGTTTAGAAATTGGTCCTCTTCAGCATAAAATGTCCAAAATTTGGAGACTTGAAGCTGATTATCAAAGTGCTGTAATGCGTATTCAACACGAACTTGAGCACATGTCTTCCCATAAGGTCAGTGACTCTAATCTCAAATGACTCGTAGTTTTTTTCTTCCGTACTGACTGCTAGTCTCAGATAATATGGTTTCTCGCCCCCACTGTAGCACTTTGCGAACAGCAACACAGCTACATCACATCTCAAGTGTCTCAAGTCACGTCCAAATTTCTCTCTGGCGCGGATAATGTTGATAGATGGACAAAACAGGAGCATTGGGATGCAGTCTTGTTGAACGTGAGGATAGTTGTTTCAACGTACCAAATTTTGCTGGACGCTCTGAGCAATGGATTCGTCCGAATGGAATCGTTAGCCTTGATAATCTTTGATGAGGGTAAGTCCTCTACCAATGGCAAGAGACATTGAGACTGACTTGCAAGCTCACAATTGCGTGAACAAGCACCCTGGAGCAAAGATCATGACAAGTCATTACCATCCACGCAAAGAGGCCGTCCAAGCTGTTCCGCATATTCTAGGACTCACGGCCTCACCCGTAATGCGATCCAATCCTCGCTCGGTTGTCGAGATCGAGGCTACGATGGATGCTATCTGTCGAACTCCCAGCAAGCATCGTGCAGATTTACGTCTAGAAGTCAAACTGCCAGTTCTGCTAGAGTTGATTTATGATGAAGCCATGGGCGTCTCGAAGTCTCTGTCATTGCCCAGCCTTCGTAAAGCATTATCTAGCTTGAATATCTCAGAAGATCCATACTACATAATGTTGCTCAAAGACAATACAGAGAAAGGCCGGGCGAAAGCAGATAAGTTGAGGCTTAATGGGAAAACATGGTGCTCAAGCCAAATCAAATCCTTCTACGGTACTGCTGTCAAGATTGACCAAGAGTTAGGAGCTTGGGCTGCGGACTTCTACATTGCACAAGTTGTCAAGAAGATGAAGAAGGTGGCTTCGGGTGTTGACAAGTACGGCAATTTATGGGATGCCACAAGTGCTGAGAAGCAATATCTGGCAAAAGTACTGCGAGATGTCGAACCCTTTCGGAACTCTTGTCTTGGCTTTGAAGACTTGCATCTTGTGAGCGATAAGGTCACTAAGTTGGTTGAAATACTCCTACAAGAACCAACTGGCTTTCAGGGCATCGTATTCGTACAGGTATGTATACGTAGCGGTGTTTCAATCGAAGTTTCCTGGAAGTGACCACGCAAGAAATGGCGGGACTAATTCTTCCATAGGAACGAGCAACAGCTTCAGTGCTGGCAAACTTGCTCTCCGTACACCCCTCCACTAGTGAAAAATTCAGAATCGGAACCATAGTTGGTAGTTCGGGACATGCTCAGCATTCTCGCAACATATCTGAGCTCATCGATCTCGGCGAACAGAAGCATAACATATCAAAATTCAAGTCTGGCAAGATCAATCTAGCTATTGCCACAAGCGTCCTCGAAGAAGGCATTGATGTTCCTGCTTGCAATGCGGTCATTTCTTTCCAGTTGCCAGCAAATCTCAAATCTTTTGTTCAAAGACGAGGGCGTGCCAGACATCGAGATTCGAAACTCGTCTTGATGCACTCGGATGGCGACAAGACTGTCAACTGGCAACAGCTCGAGGCAGATATGAGAGCAATGTACGAAGACGAGATGCGGACTTTGCAAGAATACCTAGTACTGGAGGACGGCGAAGAACCTGGCCACGAAATCATGATCTTTAAGGTCCCAAGCACGCAAGCTTTACTCGACTTGGATAACGCCGTCGCACATTTATATCACTTTTGTGCCAAACTTCCAAGGAGTGCCTACGTTGATCCTAGACCAGAGTTCATCTGCTCAGATGAGTTTGGCGGTCAAATCCGAGCCAAGGTCACTTTACCGTTTAGTGTCGATCAAAGTGTCCGCGAAGCAGAAAGTAAGCTTTCATGGAAAAGCGAGAAGAATGCCATCAAGGATGCTGCGTTTCAAGCCTATCTTGCCCTCTACTCGGCCAAACTTGTCAATGACAACTTGCTTCCAAGTCTTGTGCATGATGATCTTCTCGTAGAGTTGAGAACTACTTTGACCGACACCCGAGCTGCACTTGTGAAGGTGAAGAAGCAGATGGATCCGTGGGCTGTGGTTGCGAAAGAATGGAAAAATGCTTCTACGAGGCTTTATCAAGCTACGATTGAGTTTGCTGGCAGTGTATCGACGATGGTACTTCCAGTTCCAATACCACAGCTACCACCGATCGAGGTACAGTGGGACTACACAACTGAATTTTCGATGCATATCACAGCGAAACACGGTGATATACAATCACACTCAGACACGTGGGCGTTACTACAATCTGCCTTCGGAGCGAGATTTCCCATCGAGCAAAGGGCACATGTCATCGAGTTCTCAGCCAACGATGGGGAGTTGAAAGATCTCATGGGGAAGCAGGATGTTCAGCCCTCAAAACTTGCACGCTCCAATGTTGGTCTGATAAGGGACAAATTCAACCCATATGCAGCGTATGTGCTGAAAGATTCACTTGACTTCAAACCAAACATCAAGCTTGTGCAGAATCCCTACAATGGGTACGAGACAGCTCCCAATGTACCTCATTTGTCGCTTGTCAACGTCCCGAAACGCTCAAACTTCGTGCAGAAGCTTTCCATACCAAGCAATTTACCAACGACGAAGCCTCATTCAACTGTACTACCGACCGAAAGATGCACCATGGATTATCTCCCTTTCAAATACTATCAATTTGGCCGGTTGATTCCAGTTATCATGAATCGATGCGAAAAGTACCTTCTGGCATCTATGCTTTCAAACACGATTCTCAAAGATATTCAGATCTCAGACCTCACCCTTGTTGCAACAGCTATCAGTGCATCGAGCTCCGGATCTGATACCAACTACCAGCGGCTGGAATTCCTGGGTGATACTGTCTTGAAGATGTGCACTTCGATGCAACTGATGGGAGAATATCCTTTGTGGCATGAAGGATATCTGTCGGAGATGAAAGGCCGGATTGTGAGCAATTCGAGTCTGTACACAGCTGCGATCAAAACTGGGCTAGATAAGTTCATCATCACGAAGCAGTTCAATGGCCATGCTTGGCGGCCACTTTACGTTGACGAGCTCTTGAAGCAACCATCCGAAAATGGAAAGCAGAGAGAGATGTCCTCGAAAATTCCAGCTGATGTCGTTGAATCTCTCATCGGAGCATCGTTCTTGGACGGTGGTATTCCCAAGGCGTTAACTTGTCTTCAAGCTTTTCTTCCACGTTCAGATTGGACGTGGCAATCACTTGAAGCTCGTAGGACCACTTTACTAGAGCGAACCCCAGGTCAGTAAATCCTCTCATTTCTGATATTGCAGAGCGAAGAGGGGCATTAATAGAGCTCAAACCTGACTGAGAGGCCGCAATCACTCCATCCAAACTGGTTATGAAAAAAGTGCTGACAGAACATGTAGCTGTTGAATTACCTGTCACTCTCCAGCCACTCGAAACCCTCCTCGGCTACACATTCTACAACAAAGGTCTCCTCCTCGAGGCCATGACTCACGCCTCCTGCAACTCCGGCTCCGCATCATTCGAACGCCTCGAATTCCTCGGGGACGCCATCCTAGACCACCTAGTTGTCGCCGCACTATGGACATACAACCTCTCGCACGTAAAAATGCATCTCATGCGCACTGCTCTTGTCAACGCTGATATCCTCGCTTTCTTAGGCATGGAATTGTCTATCGAGCAAGAGCTTGTCGACTTAGTCTCCGACCCAGAAGGTGGTTGGAACGCTCCCATCTCAGCGATTCAGACGACCAGTAAAGTGGCGCTATGGCAATTCATGCGCCATACAAGTCCTCACATCGGCAGCGTACAACAAGCCACTTCTCTCCGGCACGCCAAACTCAGTACATATCTCTGCGATGCTCTAGAAAGGGGAACTCATTATCCATGGGCACTTTTAGCTAGATTACAAGCACAGAAGTTCTACTCCGATATCGTGGAGAGTCTTATTGCGGCTGTGTGGATTGATTCTGGATCCTTTGATACTTGTAGGGATGTCGTGGAAAGACTTGGTGTCTTCAAGATCATGCGGAGGATGTTAGATGAGGGTGTACAGGTCTTGAATCCGAAGGAGGAACTGGGTATGTTGGCGGGGACGGAGAAGGTCAAGTACGTCGTCGCGAAGGCTCCTGTTGTTGAGCAAGAGGAGAATGATGGTGAGGATGAGGATGGCAGTTTAGGAGGATCGAGATTGATCTGTTCAGTGTTCGTGGGTGAGAGGGAGGTTGTGAATGTTCATGATGGGGTGAGTGTTGTTGAGGTTGAGACAAGAGCTGCTGAAGAAGCTGTGAGGGTGCTGGAGGCCGAGAAGATGGATGGTGTTGATGAAGCAGGAGATGAAGATGGCGACGTGAGCGGAGACGACGATCTCGAGGCTCTGCCTGGTGAAATCAAAGATGAAGTGGGAGGTGATGTCGAGATGGATGATGCATGATTTTGCTTACGAATTCTCGTGGTCGAGCGAGCGAGCGTCTTCATGGGTAGAGGCGTTATTCAGGTTCTTGGGGAGTCTGCGCTATTATTGTTGCTCTTTTGATGCCATTTTAAGAATACGATAGCAATACGCATATTTTCACGATATTGCACTACAAACCATTTTCTAGTTCAGACATGATCTCATCTCCTTGACCTAGTACATGTAGAATACAAACGACCTCCGGCCCAGAATTCCTACTCAGAGCCCTATGCAGTGACTGAAAAGTCGTGGTAAGCAAAAGTCCCAAGTTCAGGCTGCTCAACGTAATTATTATCCTTCATTTGTTGCTGGAATGAAAACCCAAAACCCAAAGCAAGAAAGAAAGGAGACAGCTTCTCGTAAACATCCAAACACAGTCCCTCCTTCCACATATGTCTGCCTTGTGGCCCATCCCTGCACTCCTTGCAAAACGATCCTTCCCCCATTTCATCACGGCCCGCGATCCTAATACTACCATCCTAATCCAGATAGGAAGAAGTTCAGCAAAAAGAATAGAGAAACGTTTCACGAAAGACACAAAAAGCAAGAAAGATAAAGGTAACATGCAATCCTCGCACAAAATCAAAATTGGTATCGTATTGTATCGCGTCGCGTGAAAGGTGCTCGCTCGCTCGCCCGCTCGCGTAGGTATCTAACATAACCAAACAATCAAAGATTTCATCTTTTTCTCTCAATTCGAACTTTTCCCTCCCTATTCTGGCCCTCCAAAGAAACGTCCGTTAAATTATCCGCTCGATCACTCGTTCATGCATTCCCTTCATCTTAGTAACGTCTGGTAGCCCCATCATAATCCGCCCCACGACCTTTGTCTCTATACCACTCCTCAACAGGCGCGCCTCGATCCCTTTGATCGACGGACACGGGACCACGTTCGTAGGCAGGGAACCTGTCTTCCCCCTTCGCAGCATCTTGGTATCGATCCCATTTCTCCGCGTCGCGAGGGCTGTTGAATTCACCTGTGAAGCGAGACTCGTCCTCAGTGCCGCCGCGACGGTATTGGCGTTCGTCCCGCTCACGACGACGGATATCAATAGGTGGGGCCCCGGATGGCGGAGGTGGAAACGTTGTCTCGGAGCCGCGATGTGTAGTGTTGTACGTCGAAGGGTTGGTGGTGAAGCTTGATTGAGAAGAAGGATTAGGTCCGTATTTAGAGGATGAGATGTTTATGTCGTCAGGCGAAGACTGGCTAAAGTTTTTGAATGGAGGCGAGCTATCCCTACGTGACCCGGCTCGTGGTGGGTATCTGTTCTGGCTGGCGTTGCTGTTTGTACGAAGATGACGGACATTTTCTTGATCTGGCTGGTCGCGCGCGCTATTTCGACTGCTGATTGAGTTGGCTCTAGCCGAACGGGACTGTGGAGGGTTCAGATTCTCGATGTGAGTCTTGCCGCTACCTGGCTGGGCTGAGTAGGGTTGACGTTCTCGTTCGATTTTGACGCCTTCTTCGGAGGTTTCAGAGGCGTTGGATGGAGCACCGCTATAAGGTTTCCGCTCACGTTCGATGGGTTGCGCTTTAGCAGTAGTAGGTGAGGTGCGCGTCTGATGTATCTCAACTGGAGTAGCGCCATATGCGCGTTGTGAAGAGGTTGATGCACCTCTAGTAGCGGAACTTACAGAGCGTGGCCGCGCTGTAGATGAAGATTGTCTGCTCAGGCTTGGACTTGTAATTGAGGCTTTCCGCCGGCTGGTTGATCCTAGATCATCGAGAAAGTTCTCTATAGCTGAATCCAACAGCTTTCTCGAAGATCGATCTTCTCTGTCTGGAAGAAGATGTCTTGAGATCTGTTTTGGAAGTCGTTCCGGCTTGCCGTCTACCAGATCTCCATCTGCATCGATGGGCATGGCAAGAACAACCTTTGCAAGTCTCTCGGCTTCCTCTTCAGGATATGCGAGGATGTTAATAGTCATCCAATGAGCGAAGCCCACAGGCGTCAGAGCAGGAATGGTGGGTGCAGAATGGGAGTCTTCTTGGACTAAGTGGTGCTCACAGCCGATGTCTTGATACAACCGAGAAATGTGCTCATTTGACTGTGCTCGGAAGATTGCTGAAGACTTGTTAGCTCGATTTGCGAAGGGTCTGGGATGAGGAGCTTACTCAAAAGAGGATGCGGCTCCTTTTCCACTGCATGTGCAGCATAATAGGCCGCCATCTTGGAAGGAGTAACAACAATAGATTTTTTGGCCGGAAAGCACTCAATCTAGTCCCAATTAGCTCAGCTTCCTCGATCGTAGCGATCAGTACGTACGATATGGTTTGCCAACCCCCTCAAGAACTGGCCTACTCTTTGCGTCGGTTTCCCATCTTTTTCAAACAGCCTTCCCCATTTCTGATCAATAGTCGATAGATCCAGCGTTGAGTATGTTCTGTTACCTGCTGTAGGACGAGAGGCTGCACCTCGATCCGAGAACCTCACTCCAGATGGTTTATCAGGACTGCTCGGTTGTAGTGAGCCACGATCCGCGAAACGATTTCCACCAAGAGGCTCTTCCAACGGGCTGCCAGGATGCGATCGCATGGGTTCCATAGGAGGTACAAATGTCTGCGCGTATGGTTGTCTGCCGATGTGTGTAGGAGAGGGAGGTGTATACACTTTTCTATTCGTCGGTGGAGGAGATGGTGTTGAGCTGGACTTATTCGACGGTTCTCTTTGCATAGGCGGAGCTTGGGATGGTATTTCAGCATTGCCGCTCTGCTTCAACTGCTCGAAAACTGTGCCCCCGAGTTAGCATCGCACAGGACTCCTAGCCCGCTGGGCAGCACGGCGGCAATAGCTTACGTTCTCTCTTGACTTTCTCCGTAATGGCGGCGATAAGCTCGGGAGAAACAGCGTCAGGGCCAACTGGAATCTGCTCTCCGCGATCTGTAGGAGCCATATTGCCGCTCAGGGATACGGGAGGAGATTCGCGTCTGCGTGGGTTTGTAGGTTCTCGGTGGAGGTGCTGGTAGGAGGTGTTGTTCGCGCGAGGCTCGCTGTCTTCGTAATAGTTCTGATGTCCACGATTCGTATAATCGCCTGCTGGAGAAGTATCCCGGGGATCATAGTAGTCGGGCTCTCGTAGCGGGCGGCCGTAGGTATCATAAGCCATTTCAATATGCGAGGCTGAGTTGTTTCCGTCACCTCATTCAATCGAGGGTTGCTTGAGAATTTATTGCGCAGGAGGCAAAGTTGGGTCGCAGTTCTTTGGTTCTCTGGTGAGCTGGGCGCTGAGCACCCAAGTTTGATTGATGTGTTGTATTTTGCACCACACGAGATTTGCAGACAATCAAAGATCTAGATAGGAGCAATAACGAGTGTGTGGTGAGCAGTGTATCTATCGTCGACGTGCAGAATGTTCGGACATGAAGTAGAAGCAAGAGCAAGGATGCTGCTCGGCCAGAGTAATAGGAGCGACCGTTGGCTGGATTCCCCTCTCCACCCAAGCAGGGCGAAACTTGATACCGAGTGCCCTGTCGTAGGTACCTATGCCGCAGCTACCTAGGTACACATGGGAGTGCAGGCTTCATGAATTTACCCGTCTCCTCTACTGCTTTGTGGGATCTGTCTCTATGTCCGAAATCTAGTACAGCATCACACTACATGGTAATAAGAGGGGAAGTTATATGGTGGATGGATAGATGGCTCCGCAGCTGCATTCGGATTAACGGCGAGCTTCGCAAGCTCGTGACCATGCTCATCTCCTTTGTCAATTTCCCTGAAGTATCCAGATATGATTATGGTACGGTATGGTTTGTTGATGATGTCGATGATGTAGGAGGAGAGGAGCACAGGAATCGCGGAGTATCAAATCAGGTTCGCTAGCCAACCTTGTCATCGGTAGCATCTTCACTAGCTGAAGGTCCTCTTAGGGGCTCTACCTAACCCGAGTTTGACCAGCCAGCTGGCGCCACTGGAAGGCCTAATCCCTTGGGCTTCCTGAGGTTCCTGTACCTATGGGACGATCCGAAGCTGCTCCTAGCACGAACTGTCATTCTTCATCCCATTCTTTGCTTGTACGAGAAAGACTGTGTGTGACACCAGGTAACAATTCAGTCGAGTACGAAGCTATCCGAAGCGACCAACCACAGCCTACACAATCATCCCATGATTACCATCACATGTATCAAGGATTCCGAGAAAAATACCAGCCTCGAGCCAGTCAATTCCCGTCTGCTAGACGGGCCGCCCCCTCAAAAAAGCCCGTCCTCCGCAAAAGAAGGACGTCAGTAACCGCAGATCACTACAGTAATTTGCTTATCCTGTCCTATCGTCCACCTTCCACAATCAAGTCCCTCAAACCAGGGACAACCATTGCACCTCATTTCGAAGCATTTCCATGTGAGTGGTACGATATACGAATCATCGTGGCTATGCAATCCAGCAGCCTGGTATAAACACAATCGACGAATGCAAGGGGATGAACAACGAATAAGGGCATTCTCCCAGCCACAAGGCTAGAGAAAGAGAGCCTTGTGGATATCCCAGACCCCATATCCACAACCACATGTCTTTCCATTGCATGACGCATCTCTAGCTTCCACATCCTCACACTACCGCTGGGCGTTCGCCGCCGCGCAGGATGAAACTCAATGGCCGGAAGTGCTAGGTCTAGCTATAATTAGTTCAATGCATCTGATTCGTTCATCCAGGCTGGTCTTCAGCGCCGTCAGATAGGATTTCTTGTTGCCATAGGTAGGGGCGAGTGTATCCACAGTGTAGTCAGGAACGGCCAAAGGACTTGCAGCGTCCGGTCGCCACCACTTGTTTTGTCTCGGATAAGCGAGGCATGTTGACTTCATAACTGATGAACGAGCAGCTTGTAGCTTAGTTACTTCATTACTGACTGCAATCAGAGCTCAATTAACATCTCACTTCAACTGAACTGCAAAAGACTTCTAAACAGGTGATAATCCAAAGCTACGAAACTATTTTAGGACTTAACGTTCGTAGTTTCATGATGGACCTGGACCAAAGCCGCAAGTCGTGAAATCTTTCTGGGCTTTGGCTGAAGTAGTATTCTAAATGTCACAGCACTGTTCCGGGACTTTAGTTAAGGTAATCTCTGACAGTAGCGAAAGCTTTCTGGACATTGAGTCAGGTGGCATTCTAATGTCACGAAATCATTCCGGGATTTTACTGGAGGAAACTTTGTGAATCATGAGATAGTTAGATCACTTTCGAAGTATCTGCACAGGTAAAATATCAAGGCTTGTACATTTGCGATCGTTGGCTACGTAAGGTAGCTCGTAAGGTAGCTATGTGATCGTAAAAAGCCTCGAGACGCTTTCAGAAGTTTTCAGAAGCTTGTATAGCGCAGCGCAAGGTGCAGAGAGTTCCGGCCAAGACAATACAAATGAGATTATCTACATGGTGTAGAGGTCATCCTCGGAGTCAGTGTCGTCACCAGCTCTAGCAGAAGTCTGAGTGGGAATGGGTCTGCTGGGTCCAGATGTGGTGGTTTGAGGTGGCTGACGAGATCCAACCGGACAGGCAGCAGTTGTGTTGGATGGAGTTGGAGTGTAAACAGAACCGGAACTTGAGGTCACCTTCTGCTGAGAGTGAGCTTGACCTTGGCTATCCCAAGCGGTGAACTTGACCGGAGCCGGGGCGCGTCGACGAGCATCTTGAGCACCCCAAGCTTGACTTTGAGCATTAGAGGAATTCTCGTATGGGTTGCTGACAGAAGAAGTCTCGGAATTCATCTCATACTGGACAGGAGTGTTGCGTGAGCCAGGACCGGACATGGTAGGAGCCGAGAGCTTGGCGGTGTCCATGGTACGGCCAGTCTCCGAGGTGGTGGTGTTGTTGCCGGTGAGCGACATCGCCGCAATGCCGGGGTATGGGACCTCGATATGTTGTCGAGGGGCAATGGAGCTGGTAACGGCAGAGGCAGGAGCTTGTCTGGCACCAATAGTAGGGGCTGGTACGTTTGTTGCGGTTCCTGCAACAGAGGTAGTCTACCCACCAAAGTCAGCTTGCTATTGATGTCACAAGATCTCGTTTTGACTTACAGTACGAGCATAGTCCTCATAGTCCGAACCGGATTCACCTGCCTCGGGGTCTGAATAGGTGCCAGGTCCCCATGAATCATCAGAGTCTCCTGGATCGTTTCCTGGAGGAGCTTCCGTAACGACGCCTGGCTCTTGGCTATCCTTCCAGATGGTGCATTCCATACAGTACTATTAAGGTCATCAAAAATGGTCACAACATTCTTAGTGGCTCTGAAAATTACCTGATTACCTCCAGCACTCCTGCTGGACTTGCTGAACTTCTGTAGATCTTTCCACTTCTTGCATGGGCCTTCGCACTGCTTCTCGGTGACGCCCCCGGTACATCCGCGACAACGCAAGCCGGCGGTCACACCATTCAAAACCTTTCCCATTACAGCTTTAGAGGTGAACTTCTGAAGCTCATTGTTCGAGAAACTGGCTGGCTCCTTCCACTTGTGGCAGACCTTGCATCTGTATTTGGCTAGTTGAGTGACGTTCTTCTTCTGGGCTGAAGTGAAGCCTTGGTAGGAAGACATGGTTGCGGTAGTCGTTGTTCTTGATCGGAGGTTGACGTGGAGAGGAAGGGGCTATTTATATGTGGGGATGGTCTTGCTTAGGAATAGGCGAGATCCAGCGTGAGTGGAGGCCTGAGTTGAGTTGACCACGGTGGAAGAGAAGTCAATAAAACACAAGCAAATCACGCAGGAAATAGGTGAAGAATGCGGGGTCAAGCTTAAACAGGCAAGGTGATTGCATAGCCAAGCGTGTTGTGTGAAATGGAAGAAGATGAATGCGTATCGGCAAAATGGAAGCCTTGTTTACATTCAAATTTCTGAAGTCCTCATTTGACAATGACGATCTGAGGTCATTGAAGCATGCTAGTACTTTATTATAATAATTTGTTAGTATTATTAAGCCATGAGATGACTTTTACTCTGCCAGATCCAGGCTAGGCAAATTCGTTTCTGGGTAAGGGACGAGAAATTGCTAGATACATTCTCGAAGTCCCAATTAAAGTCATGAAACTATGACAATCCATTTCTTGCAGCGATGATTCAAACCAATCTACCCTCTTCATGACATTTTCTAGTGATAATTTTAAGCGTCATAAAATCTCTTCGCAAACAACATGATTGAACCATTCAAACATATCCCAAAATGTCTCATGTCACAACAGACTCATGACACGCTCCATATCCTAAAACTTTCAGATTAACTTCAATACACTGGTTATGTCTGCAACAGTGCAATTGATCTGTAGTGGAGTGTCAAGTGTCCATGTGCACACAGCGAGGCGACACCACATGATTGCCCAGTTGGGAAGGATCAAGAGGACTCCTTCTTCATAAAGTACGCCGCAAATTTCCGAGACTAAGCTCATATTACCTGTTCTGACCGCTTCTTCTATTTCCTTCTTTTCCTCTTTAGTAACATCGTTTCAATTGGTCCTGTGGGCATCGATATCTACCCCAATCTTCTCTCCAGGCGGACCAGACGTCTTTAGTTACTAGTTAGGTAATATTATATAACATTTTCGCCACTTTGATATCAAACTCTCGCTTTCAAATGATACCTGGTCTTCTGTTTGTCTGTCTACATATCGCCCTTAGTAGCCTAGGTGTGGTGTCTTCTCGCCGGTCAAGAATTTGATAGACTTCGGTCAACTGAGCAAAATCCATGTTTGAAATCTCGGAATAAAATTTCCCACAAACTCCGCATCAGAGATACATATTCGCAAGTACATGCCAGTACCTCTCTAGGCCCTCCTCATCCCCGACGCCCCCTTGTCACGAGACCGCCACTAGCACTATCGAGATTGTCCATATCGACTATGAATCGTCACGCCAGTTGTTCAGCTAGACGCGAGATTGGAGCACCCAGAGGCCTCGATACGCCAGTGCAACAGTCCATCTTTGCCCCATTGCGGGCAAGGTCCATAGCGAGGGCTACCAAGGCGTATGGTATGATCGAGAGTCGGTGGCATCTCTTGTGTGCGTGTTAGAGCTTACTTTATTTGACTGTACAGGGGCGGATCTCGCTGATTTGGTAGATGCTTTTCGAACTATACTGACATCTAAACATATACTCTGAGGAGTCAGGCTGGATTTTTATAGGACGGACCTTGATCACAATTCGAAATGTACATTGGAATAACATTAGTGGGGGCGCCATTCCATACCTGTGAGTTTTGCAGCATGTCGAGGGGCACTCCAAGGCCAACACAGCTGCTTTGAAATATGGTCAGAGACATCCGGAATGCCATCGAAGCCTGCCGTATCCAATTACAAGCGCTGGAACTGTCGAACGAATGCGGAAGCTCTCGAAGCGATAATTTTAAAATCGCTGCGATCGCCGCCTAAGCAGATAGGTTCATCGATCTGGGAGTCCAAATGGCTGAAGAGATGAGCAGCGAGGAGTAGGTCTATATTTTCGAGTTAGACGGACCGTTGATCTGCGGAGTTTTTGGCAACGAGAGGCTTCTTGAGTCCAGAGGACATAGGAAGCTGATATGCCTCTGTCATGAGTTTGGTAATGCGGAGGTTTCTTCTGCTCTACTCGTTCGAGTGATGGCAACTGGAACTGGAAATTTGGTCATCGGAGTGATTGGCCGTCAAGGATAGGAACACTCCAACTCAACAGAGAGGCGATCTACCTAAGAATTTGAAGACACTGCAGGGTTCGCGATCGGCAAACAAAGACGCAAGGCTCATATCAACGAGCCCAACCAGATCCCATACCCTAAACACACGGTGCTGCGAAATCTTGCAATGTTTGGTAGATATGTGATGGATAAGTGTCACGGCTGGGGCGTCCTCAGTTTATACACTTTCAACGTAAGGGTGCTCGTGTAGGAGGATTTCTGAACAAGGCAATGGTAAATAGTAGGTGGGTAACCATGAACTTCTCAAAAACAGTGCTGTACCAAAAGCTCATCAAAATAGATTCGCTTCGTCTACTACATTAGCCGCCGCCGTCACAGCGGCAGCTTCACCCAACGCCTGCTAATGTACTCGGGTTGTGGCGGCCGATGTCACATTGGGCTCGCTTGACTGTGTCAATTCAGGAGATGGAGTAAGGTGTGATGTGAGTTGATCAATTTAGTTCACATTTCACTGTTTTACTCTACCGATTCGATCGTTACCTCTACTCAGGCAGCAGCACCTAACAGCCCTACCCTAACTCCAATACAACCCTCACCCGCTGTCTGCAACTTCGGGATATTTCCTCCAGTAACGTCGCAACGAAAGACAGAGTGCGAAATTCAAACGAAGGCTTTGACTACAGCGGCTCATCTAACAGATCTGCTGCCGTCAAAGCAATCGACAAATTCTGTAAGGACAAAACAGAGAATGTGCTGAGCAATTGCGCATCTCATGAGTCGTACGTATATGAGGGGGCGAAAATTGATGATGGAGGCAAAAAAGGAGCGCTTGGAGATTTCAATAGGATTTTCTTTGTCATCAGACGGGACCTTGGAAACTGCCCTCAGGATGCTTGGTTCCAGCGGAACCTTGAAGAAGGAAATGGGATCGAGACTACGAAAGCAGGAAATTACCTTAATGGTAAACTGGGCTATGATGATTTGTTAACGGTTTCTAAAATGCTCTAGAACAATGCAAGTTTACCCTCAGGTTTTGATATCATTGTATTTTGTGCTGATATCTACACTTAGGCGAAGGGTCCAAGCCGCTGTCGGACGGATCAAAAATTTACTAAAATTTTAGGGAGTTCCTTATGTTCCAAAACGTCAAGTTTAGATTTCCCTGCAGCTAGTATATTTGATAGTTAAAATGGTTGTTGTTGAGCATGATGCGGGCGGAGGTGAAAATGGAGATTGTAGAAAAAATGCATCCTCCCGGTCAAATTATACATGGATCTGCTTCCTCGAACAGATTTCTAGTTCGTGATGTCGGAAAAACGTTTCAATATTCTGTATGGGGAGTTTGCACCATGTAGCGAAAAAACAACAATGTTTACAAATTAATTGTAAGCGAGACTTCGGAACACTTCGCATGATTGTCATACAGTATAACACTAGGATGTGGTATTCAGCAGGATTACTACTATCATTTAACAGATCAAATATTTACTCCCCTCTGGACCGAGGAAGACGGCAAACAGCAGCGAAAACAACGTTCATTTCATAATATAGTCACGTGCTGATACAAAGATACACAAGACCTGCGTCTCATCAACGGAAGACGAACTCCTATGGTAGTTCCACTCTATGACATACACGCTCCAACAATATCTATCTACATGGATACCATGATCATGTTTAAAGATGCAATCGATCTCAACATGTCCTCATGCTTGGTATCCAAATTTCAATTCCATTTCGAGGCTACGCAAATTCACCCCAGGGCGAAGATTCCAGCGCAAGTGCAATGCCGAAAGTGAGAAAGTACCGAAAACGCTCGTCAAAGCGGCGAGGACCTTTAGATGCGTAAATGAATGTTAATTCTAGCTAGAAGCTTCGTCCGCCTAAGCAGATTCGAGCCTATATTCCTAGTAAATTACAAATAGCTTACTTAAATCCTTAGATTACCCAGCCATTTTCTTGACATCTGTGAAAGTTGTTTAATAGATCTAGTTAAATTATGTTCACTAAGGGGAAGGACCCCCTTGAACCCCCGCTGATCCTTACCTTCATCTATATCGGGGAATCCCCCCCGAACCCATATTCTTGGGTGGACAAGAAGAGTTCTCTGAAGAAAAAGGGAAAGGTAAGCCGGAGGCAAAACATCTTGTTCGCTTAGGTGATGTGCTAGACGTTTCGACGAATTAGTACCTGCGAGGCATAGTTTCTACTACGAAATATTGAG
Source organism: Neospermospora avenae (assembly GCA_014282315.1). NCBI lineage: Eukaryota > Fungi > Ascomycota > Leotiomycetes > Helotiales > Ploettnerulaceae > Neospermospora > Neospermospora avenae. The sequence goes on along the minus strand of JACBAH010007189.1, from coordinate 3,317 downwards.
AAATTTCAGGCCGTCTATCCTACGTTTCAGTCACCCATTGCTTCCTCACGTGCAGGCGAGATTATAGTTGCAACTAACGTTTACCCGATGAATAAATAGAGGGGGCTTGTCGCTGCCAACTCTCTGCTAAAATATGTATGCGTTCATTATGTGATGCTACCAGTAGTTCGAGGGCCATTTGGCTTTTAATTAGCTAGTCAAAAAGTAATTTCGAAAGTGCGTATATGATCGAAGAGCTTTCATAGGCTCGGTAAGTAATCCTGAGTTTACCAAGTAGCTTTTTAAGCCTCTTCTCGTCTCCTCTCCTGTGGGAAGAAAGGGGGGCGGGCTAGGGGGCCCCTCAGCTAGGCACAAAAGACTGTTACAAGGGAGCTCTTTCATTACGACGATCTCAGTCTCCCTTCCTCTGTTCCTGCATAGCTTACGGGGTCGTGGTGGCTCTACCAGCGCACAAGTTCAGTACTACAGTCCAAGTCTAATGTAGTGAGAACATCACAGGACGTTACTAGAAGTAATCCTTTGATGTCAGCAAACAATTTATTGACTATGCTGAAAGGGACACTTGGCATCGGGAATTTTGGCTTTACAAGAAACAAAGTGGCCTGGCATCGTTTTGCTCTACTACAAATCCAACGTTACTTGAAGGGCTCCTACATCTATGAGCAAGTGACTTTCCAAGACCTTTCTTTAATCGGACCCTAAAGATACTCGAGATTTCAAGCGAGGCCGAGGAAATTCGTCACCAGCGAAACAAATCTGAACCTTAAATTAACACTTACCAAAGTCATGAACTGTATATATTACTAACATCATCTTAGTAATATCATATAATATTTTCAAGACTTTGACTTCAAGATAAGTTTATTTTCGCGTAGCAATACAGTGAAATCATTCGACTACCCAATCACTTTAGTGAGGTAAAGTCCTCGCTCTGCCGGCGACGAATTTCCGCCGCCTCCAACTTTTCGAATCATAGATTACCAAAGGTCCTCTGTCGACTTCGTGGGTTCTATCTGATGCTGCAAATCAATTCAAATTCGATTCTCAATGTAACCATCAGGTAACATTGGAATCGATCCTCCGAAACTCTCATCAACTCGTGACTCATCACGCCGCTATCGATTGACGAGACCCCCAAAATGATGTGCGTGGGCGATGTCTCTCCTTCGGCGCCTTTTCCCCCCTCCCGCATCAAGGGGTTTCTGTTCCAACTTTCCAGAAGTCCATTGTCCCTAGGCGAGAGCCAGGGTGAAACAGGTCCATCCGATCGTCATAGAATGTCGGGTCCAGGGTCTACGTTTTGACTCATGCACAGTTTGCAAATCCTGGAATGTATATCGCCAAGACTTATTGAATTACAGCCAATCAACATGCCTGAAAACATAACATTGTACCAACTACTCAGTGACTCGATTCGTGACAGCACCGGATGTCACGCTGTAACCTGGGGACATTTGGCAGGCACGAAACAACCGTTGGTGTCTGAATCTTCTAACTCGGGAAGGTTACCATTTGCATAATAGCCAATCCTCAGCCAGAGTTTCCCGTGCAACCTTCACGTCATGAAACTTGGCCGGCGCCCCTAGTCTGAAGCCCGCGAGCCGGTCCGGAAGCGGACTGATAGTTTTCGAGCCATTCAGGTACCAAATGGGAACGTCAGGAACAAGCAGGGAGTTGATGGAGCTAAAGAGGCAGCTAAGACGAAAACGATGTCAATGGAAGTCGAAAAGGGGGCGAGGCGACGGATCAGCCCGCGGAAGCTGGAAAGCTGGGAATATGTGGATGAGGACGTGGATCGCGACGTTGTTGTGCCACTGTGGCAAGTAAGTACACGTGGATAAGGACGAGGGTGAGGATTAGGATGAAGTGATCCTGTACTGTAGGGAGAAAGAAGAGTTTGCCAGGGGGCTGAGAGAAAATACCGATCCTTCAGGCTGTTGGGAATTTGAAATTGCCTCCCCAGGGGCCCAGCGGGCAGCCCCCATATGAGCCAGAGCCTAAGTCCTGCACTTGAGCCAGCACGGCTTTCGATCTTCCAAATTTTGGCCCTAGAAGGCGGCCCCAGGTATGGGCGCAAGTCAGTTATCATCGTGATGACCTGTCAACTCTCGATGCACGAATTATGGCTGGTGCCGGCCGATCAATAGTTCGTCATTTTTAGAATTAAATATTGAGGCCAAAGCAGCATTTCCAAAGAGGCTACCTCGATGCTACTTGACGCCTGGGAGGTACACTCAGATGATTCTGCATTGACCGGAGTGAGGCTGGGCAAATTTGTTTTTGCTGAAGAGAAAAGATGATGTCGTAAGTCGATTTCCAAATCACGAAACTCTTGCAGGACATTGCTTGGATCAGTAATTCAAAGTCGTGTACCTTTTTGATGACTTTGTGTAAGTGCATGGGCTGGATTACTTCGCTGGAGACGAAGTTGCGTGATTCTGAGGGAGGACTTTAGTTGATATACGGCATTTACCGGTGTAACATCACTCATTTTTGAGATCTTTATATTCGTTCAATATTGAAACATGTCTTTAGAATCCACTGGATGGTCAAAAGCTCAAAGGGAGAATCGTGCAACGCGCTTTCGAAGTAACATTACGGAATCACGCCCGTCCCCCTCCCCTCCTTCCAAACCGTGCTTAAAGACAACATCAACCGGAGGAATTGCATGTAACGGACCCGGGGGGTTATTTGGAACCTTCTCCCAGTGTTGAATTCTAAGAGGAGGTCGTGATTCGATATGTTTCTGGTATGACGATAATGCGAAGACAGCCAAAAGAAGTCACCGCTGGGATTGATTTTTGAGGAAAAGCAGGGTGACAATGTACGTCCAGCGCACCAAGACAAAGTTCATGAGATATGGATCGAATCAACATGCGCCAGTAAGAGATACGGATACGGACAAGAATGTAGCATTCGTATGTCGGGGGCTGAGAGAACAGGTAGATGGATCTGATTTTCTTTGGGGAGTTTACTGGGCCAGTAATAGGAGGCCTTGTTGGGCATCGCGATGGGCATTGGGCGCCATTCTGTGCTCTGCTGTCTCTCACTCAGCAGTGCAGTAGTATTCACGCTATCTAGGTAGGTAGGATACGTATTCAAATCAGACTACATCGAAGAGAACGACTCCAATCAGATGATCTCCTGCGAAGCTCTCCGGATGGGATTGATTGCAAAAGTAAACAGATGGAAAGCGCTTATATTTGTTTCCTACGTTCCTATCTTGGCTTGGCCAGCCCGAAGACAGAATCAAGGGCATCCATCCTCCGAAGCCAATCGTGACCCTCGAGCCTCCTCCCCTCCCCTTCTCTTCTCTG
>JACBAH010007188.1:0-22900 GCA_014282315.1 Neospermospora avenae | reverse complement strand
TCCATGGAGGATGCCGTAACCACGCAGCCACGCAGCCACGCCACAGACATGCACGAGGAAAAGATACTGCAGCATATCGGATCGAGATCTGTTGATTGCCGCCTGAAAGCTGACTGCTAGCAGAAATATACTACCAAAGTATTCCAAAGCTGTGGCGAAGTGTAAAGTATACAGTTGCAATGTGTGGGCAAACAAAGCTGGTAAGCCTGAAAAGTTCGGCAAGTTGTCCTTTCGGCACGCAGGGCTGGTAGGTATGCACGGTACTTTCGTGCCTAGAGACCCGAGCCGGCAGAGCTGGACTAGACACCTAAGCGCGCCGAGCAATTAAGGTACCTCTATGTCACTTGCTCGATGAACCTCCAGCACACGCTATTTCGTCTATATCTTGTGTTGAATTGAATGGGGAGAGGGAGATCGTGAACGTTGGGGAGTGCTCTCTTTTCATAATATCCATCATTATGGGTAGCATCACTATTACATGTCTTGCGACGTCGCTTAGGATTAACAACAAATGCCACCACGATGGAAGGTTAGGTAACTTTCCAGGATTGCAAGTGAAACGGAGAATGCTTTTAGTCAATGTTTCATGATCGAGAGACTGATTTACTTTGTCAATGCACACGTACTAAATTTGTAGAGCTTGTAATCTTCTACAATGACTCCAATATAACCTCGGTGCCGTTCTACTTGGTAATGTGTGTCGTCTGCAAGTATCTCCAGTACTAGTTAGCAGTTCCAATAAAAGTACCGAGACATTTCTAGCTATCGTGAATCACCATTTTGTTTTTGCCTCACATTACGTACTGTACTAATCGAAGTGGCACCGAAGTGGCACCTGTAATCTATGGTGTCACAACATGCCAATCTAACATTGGCACATTGCTCTCCGGAGCCCAAAATACCCGAGCTATCCGATTTCCCCTCCTTCAAAGTTTTTTCTAGAAACAAAGAGTAGTTGCCTCCGGAACCTCGCCACATCCGTACTACCAACTTGAAAATTAGCACGCTCTCCTATCCTTGGCGACTGACCCGGTGGCGTAACTGACGGAATGCAGAAACCTCGCTTCCTTCGAGGCGCAAGATCTGGTTTACCCATCTCAATCGACCGCTGCTCAAAATCTGCAGGATCGTAGCTCGCTTGAAATTACTAGAAACAGCTAGGAATACTCTTTGAAAGAATATTTTTGCCACTCTGATTGAAGGCAACTGAGAAACATGTCGATTATCTGGTTGCGATCAAGAAGTACGTTAAGTCGCGTACGTACGTACATCATATTGCCGATGAAGGGTTGAAAAAATGAGTTCAGTTTACGTTCACCAGTCAAGGTTGCGTTGCCTGCTTTCCTCCAACTGCTAAAAGTTTCTCTGTCTCCACAACTCCTCTCCCGCCAGACCCCAGATGACTGTAAAGGGAGTAGAAGCAGCAAGACTCCAACTTGTCTCGACACTCCAAAGAATCAGAAGCTTGAAGGGTCTCAGCCCATTAGTACCCCATCATCTCTTTACACATCCTCCATCTACTCGCTCTCGTGACGTAAACTTGGTGAGGCTTCAACAGCACTCTGACGCTCATCAGATCCAATATCTCCGCAACGACTTCCCAGGTCTCTCCCCATGCCATCAGTTCATCGTCATCTGCCTTTGGTATGGTGATGTCCCGATTAAAGCTGCTGAACACACACCTCAAGTCTCTCAGTAGGATTTGAGAACGGCATTCACTCTTTGAGGAAGGATATTTCGTGCAAAATGCAGGATATCACCAAGATCCTAGGAATGGAGGACATTCCTAAGATAATGATCGAAATTGCCTCCGAGCAGCTGCGATCTGTTTACTGCAATTATACAATGAGCAGGGCGAGAAGATTCACACAGCTCGACAAACCAAACGCAAAGATAACGTCCAGTCTCAGTCGCTAAGTCCTGCAGTCTAATCTGACCAGATGCCACCTTTCGATATATACGCTAGCCATCCTTCAGAACACCTCCGATCACGTTCATCTCAAGCCTCTTCTCGATCCTGAAGTCTAACCTTCCAAGTGCCAGCCGCTTTTCCTTCGTCTATATACTCATTAGTCTCCTTTCTACACATGCACTTACATCCTTACCCATCATCTCTTATATCTCGATTGGTAGCCTGGTCAGAAAGGGCGACTGCGTCTGCTCGTTATTTGTCACCTCAACCTCGAAAGAAACAGCACGATGCCCTATTGTAACCATTGTAACGACAACAGTGGATGCATAAGAGCTCGTTTGCGGGTCTTCAAAAGCGCGACAGGGGCAGCCAGCAATAACCATATCTCTATAATATCTTGTCTTGCCATTTCTTGCACATCCAGCATTTTTGGAAAGTCGCGAAGACCAATGCCAATCATACAACTCCAAGTACCATCCTGCAGCTCCTTAAACACATAGCACTCAAGAGGCTCCATTGCGACGCGCTCTAAGAAAGGTCTTTATCATCGATAACACTGTGGTTGAATTTGCGTCCAGCTTCGTGGGCATCTCGATCGACGGATCGACTTAATGATGAAGAAATGCGCCGGGGAGAGGAATCTGACATGAGGTGTTTACCTACCGTGCGCGGTCCTGCCCAGCTTGCTGAGCTGCACACATTCAAGATACTGCCTACTGTGTTTGTTCTGATCATTTCCATATCCAGTCAAGCCAGTGAGATCGTCGAAGCTTACTTCGTTAGTTCGCGGGTAGGCGCTGTGCATCACAATTCACTTCAGGCTATTCGAGCCTATTGAGCCGCTACACCATTCCAAAAGCGACAACACCAAAACAAATATCAGAATATATCCTCGAAATATTCGAAGTCAAATAGAGAAGCTAACGTCCTGGACTCTTCAGCTTGTGGATCTTTATGATGACAACGCACATGAGATTTGATGTCGCTAAATCCTCGAGAAATTAACTTTTGCGGAGATGATGTTTAATTACGGGGGCAGGATAGGGCCTCCGCGTCAAATTCCGTCTCTCGGATTCGTCAATTCAGATTTTTGTTCCGATAAGCCGTGATGAAGCATTGAAAATGTATCAAATATATTGCACTTCGGGAGGTCATTTCAACGGCAGGTCTAGAATGTAGGTATTTGAAACTCAAATAGTCTAGATACTCAGTTGATTTTTTCGTTTGTTCACTTTTCATCCTTTGCATCCATCCTTCACATTCTTTCGTTGTCCGCTCCCAACTTCTGAAGCGCAAGTCACTCATTCACCCCTTCACTTCACATACGCTCCTTTACAAGAACTTCTTCGATATGCGTTTCACAAACACCCTCGCTGCCTCAGCAGCCTTCGCTCTGGCTCAGGGAGCCACTCCAGACAAGAGAGCCCTCAGTCCGAGATTCCTCTCCGGGCTATCCACCTTCTACGGTGGCAACACTGCCGGGGGAATGTGCTCCTTTACAACTTACACAATCCCCTCTGGTATCTACGGCACCGCCCTGTCAAGTTCCAACTGGGAAGATGGTGCCAACTGCGGAAGATGCGTTTCGGTGACAGGTCCCAAGAACTCTGCCGGCGAAGCCACCACAGTCGTAGCTATGGTCACTGATCAATGTCCTGGCTGCGGCCCAAATCATCTCGACTTGTACCCAAATACATTCTCGGCGCTCGCTGATCCGAGCAAAGGCATCATCCAAACCAGCTTTGACTACGTCGATTGCCCTATCACCTCGCCTATCACAGTGAGGAGTAAAGAAGGTGTTTCGGCTTACTGGTTCAGCATGCAGGTCCTCAATGCCAACAAGAAAGTCCAAAGCCTGGACGTCAGCACCGATGGATGCTTGACTTGGAAACCAACCGTAAGAAAGGAATATAACTTTTTTGAAATCTCGAGCGGGACTGGGACTACTGTTGTTGATGTTCGAGTTACTGCGGCCAATGGAGATGCTATCATCATCAAGGGTGTGGCTATCGCTGCTGGTCAAACAGCGACTGCTTCCAGGAACTTCAATAAGGCCCCAGGGGGAACTGAGCCAGTTCCAGTCTCTTCTGCTAGCAACCCACCGATTGCTGCACCGACGACTACAACGACTACCACGCCGGTGGCTGCACCTCCTACTCCAACTCAGGGAAACGCACCAGGAGTGGTCCCTGTTATCAGCTACTCGACGTTTGCTCCAGTCTCGTCTTCCTCAACGTGTACCTACACAGTCTCGTCAACTGTAACCTTCACCACAACGGTCCATGTAATTGAGCCAACACATAGCCAAAGTCCAGCTCCTTTACCTTCCTCCACATCGTCAATCTGCAGCTCTGCTCTACCTCCACCAAGTCCGAGCTCAACATCAAGCGCTCTCCCAGCCTTCACCTACCCCCCCTTCAGACCCATCTCAACCGTCATCGTCAGTCCAGCTACCACGTGCTCTACCACCTCGAGCAAACCTGCCCCGTACAGCACATCGCCCGTTTCAACTAGTATGTATGCAGCTACCACCGTCGGAACCATTGCTCGGCCCCAAAATACCAGGTAAGCACTGCCCTTTCCCTTGTAAGGTACTCCAAGAAGAAACAAGTCTAACCAGTCACTCACAGCGTTCCATACCCGACATACTATCCCATCAGCAGCGCGTCTTCAATCTCAAGCTCAGCTTGCATGATGCTATTGACGGGCCTGGCTGCATTCCTCATCATCTAGACAGTAGACATGTCGATTTCATGTTGATACCTACCCTCTTCCTCCCGTGACGAAACCTCTTATACCTCGGGGCCGGAGATGGAAGGCTGGCTGTATTATTCTCCTTCTCGCCGTATTAAACGCATCAGATCTTTGACATGAGCTACGTGATGATCTGACCCCCTTTCAGGCGGCCCCTGGCCACGGCGCTGGGGGCGCTTCAAATTCTGTATTCTTCACTGTACATATTTATATACCAATTTACCTCAAGCAAGACCTTGAGTATTATTGTTTCCCGTTCTGCCAGGACTAGCTCACCCATCTCATTCCCGCTATCCCTGTCATAGACGAAGACTCGAAATACAAACATCTCACACACAAGGTTTTCGGTTCTAACCGCCCGTTTCAACTTCATGACAAGACCACAGTGCGAACCCACCTCCAGACGCTCGCTCAGCGTTATCCATAAAGTTCACAAATAGAACCCAAGACCTATGACCCATCAAACAGTTACATTACTATTCCTCAAATCCCAACTTCTAAACACTTCAAATAACCAAATCGCCTTAATTTCCCATTTCATTTCCCTATCCAAAACCGATAACCAAATCAGGTCAATTAGAAGAAATCAACTCACCCGATTCCAACCCGCTAAACAGCTCGACTTCCTCTTCTCTCATCTACCTCCATCTCACAACCAAAATGTTGAAAAGCATCTAACCAACCTCATCACCAAAACTCCTTCCACAATAGCTCTAAAGCTCTAAAAAACCGATCGTGCTTCATGCAACGCATTCATAAGCCTCGAGACCCGGAATCGATATATACATACCCTATATCCTGATTCACAATTCCTCTCTATTTGATGTCGACGGTTCTACTAGTTCCTCCAGACCTCAAATTTAAGCAACAATTCCCACCTCTTACTCCTCGAAAAGCTCGGTATCAGCACGCTGCATCTCTACTAACCACCATATCTTCCTAAGGTAGTTACCCACCACCAAGACGTGTCTTCTATAACAACAATATAGCCGCGAGCAAACCTGCAAAACAAGCTCAAGACATGACTTCATAATTAAACAAAATAAACCGAGTCAAATAGCACTTGCTTACAAATACCTTCCTTCTGTTTATTTCCTCTCTGTTTCCTTAGTACCCTTTTAGCAAATATCATAGGCTTGTCACTCACTGTAATTATTATAGGAAATGTAGATATACTCGTCTGCTACTTGAAGACTTCGTATAAAGCTAAGTAGCCAGCTGTTAAGATTATTGGAGACTGAATATATAGGCCACAGCTAAATAGCCATACGTGAATAGCTAAATGGCCATACGCTAATTAAGCGAGCCTAAAGTGTAGAGTGCACTTATCACGACTTAGATTTGTATGCATAACTATGTATACCACATCGTAGGCCTACCTAATTATACTAATTCATTAAAATCTTCTCTAAACTATTTGAAGGTACTATTCTTTGCATATACCTGGAGAGCAGTAAATTCAGTAGTAATATCACTGTGTATTACTATAGGAGGCTCAGGGCCGTCTACTTAAGGATCAGAAGTCATAGTATAAGTACAGGTAGTAGGAGTTTAGTAGAAGTCTCTGAATAACTTCAATTTTGACTCAATAATAATCCTCAGCCTGAGGGGTAGTTAGGTTATTATGAAATTTTCATTCTGCATAAATGGCCTATGCCCTCTAGTACAAATTTGTATGGGGGGGCATGTCCCCTAGATGCACACGCCAAGTTACTAGAATTTTAGCGTATGGCTGTTTAGCTATTCACGTATGGCTATTTAGCTGTGGCCAATATATACTGATTATTTATTACTTATTACCTGTTTAAAGTTATGTTAGGCTGTCAGGGGTCTCGGTATTAGTTAAGCGAGTCAAGTGGACGTATCCTGTCTCACAATCTCGTGTGTAGGTAGCTAAATATGCGAGCGGCGCGCCTATCCGTCATAGCCTCCAGGCCTGCACTCATAGTTTGATTCGAGTCTTAAGAGACACACTGTATGAATCTGTGTTTTCTGAACGTAAACTTGATATTGAGTTTGAATGAGAAATCCAGATGTGCTCGATGGTATGGTATATATGCAAGCAAAAATGCCTCAATCGCTTCTATCCGTATTTGTCCCAAGAATCGAATGAAATCAACTCCAACTCCTTTCATCGAGACATGCCGCATCAATATGCAATATGCGATATCAACATCCCACACGCCAAAACTCCGTATCCAGCAATCTCAGACCTCCAATTCTCATCCTCTCCCTACTTCTGATCTCTCTCTACTTCATCGTTCCCCTTCCTCATCTACTACCAGCTATCCGGTCCAAAATGCGAGCCCTCCGGCACGACTTTATAAGAACAAGCATTCCAATCACAACCTTGTTTATAGATCTCCGTCCCCCACCACTTGAACCCCTCCATCAAGCCCGGATAGACGAACCCAAAGAACACCGTGCAGATGCCAAAAGCCAATCCACTATCCAACGCCGCACTCAAAGTCATCGTGTATTTCGCCCACCAAGCCCCTGCTCGCCTTCGGATCACGTAGTTGAACAGATAGCACACCAAAGCCCAGACGGAGAAATTTAGGCCAGTTGCGGGCGGAATCCAGGATAAGGAGCCGAAGAGCACAGGGAGATTTATCTTCCGGACTATGTGACCTTTACGGTTTCGTGCGTAGAGCCAGAGGATGATGGGCGCGATAGCACCGAAGGGGAAGCACCAGACAAGAGGGTGATATGTGGCGTTTGGACCGAAGAACTCTTTGGGGCCGACGACACCCCAGAGAATACTGCCATTAAAATGGACTCTCGCCAGCGGACATACGAAACCATTCGCCGCCTCAGGCGTACAAATCTTGGGCACATTCGCAAACATCCAATTCAGGACGCATATTTGCGTTATGGAGGAGACGACTGTAGCCGCCATCTGGACGGAGAAGAGGATGCGAGGAGGGATCTTCATGTAATGGCCTAATTTGAGGTCGGCGGAAAATTTGATGCCTTGGGCGGAAGAGATGTAACCGTAGGTTACGAAAACCATGTTGGCGACCGGACGGCCGGGAAAGACGGCGCCGCAGACGAGTTGGCAGATTAGGTAGATGGAGGATTGTTGGTTGGTTATTGCTGTGACAATGCCGATCGGGATGAAGAGGACGGCACAAATGCCGAGCGCGAGAAGAAGGCCGTACCAGGGGAGGTGGACTGGATAGCTGGGGAAGGAATGTTAGAGAGTGATTGGGAGAGGCACAGGGGGGACTTACTATTCAACGACGAACATACCCACAGCGGTCATGGACACGAAAGTGATCAAGTACCAAGACATAGGCGCATCATTATACCTCCTCATCAGCCGATTATGCACATCCTCCTGACTAATAATATTCTCCATATTCGAATCCGATCTCCTCAACCTCGCACCATCACCATTCCCATTTACTGGCTGATAACTTGCCTTCGTCTCCCCGCCCACCTCCTTCAAACTCCTGTTCCACTGTCTCCAAATATCCTTCCCATGCCAACAAGCCGTATGCGTCAACAGACTCGCCAGCGCCGCAAACTGCAACCCATAACTCAAAACATAGGTAATCGGTAGATACACCCTACTGTATTTGTGATACGCCTCAGAATCGAACAAAAAGTCCTCAGTCAAGATCTTACTGACATCATATATCTTGCCGGTATTATCGAAAACGGCGGATGAGAGAATAGGCATGTAGGACGAGAAGAACAGGTTCTTGTAATAGGCGATTGGAGCCAGGATCCACATGACAAGCACGAGGCCGCCGACGACATTCATAGCTGCCCAGAACGGGGTGAGGAGTGGAGAGCCGATGTAGGCGATTTGTGCCCAGTCGAACGTTACTGGGAAGAGCCCAAGCCCGGATGCGACGCCGAACAAGTTGGCGACTACTACGTTCTTGGGGAAGAACCATGTGATGACGCTGAAATAACTCAGGGCTGGCATGAGAAGTCCTGGGAGGAAGTAAAATGCGAATGAGCCCGCCCAGACCATGAAGAAGAATTTCCACCGACTAATTTTCCACCCATTCGCAATCGTGTTTTCCTCTTTGTGTAATGTCGTGAACATAGCTGCAGACATCAATGTCCCCGGCCAAATCATGCCTCCAGGACGAACCAGAAACCTCCTCGTCAATCCGGCAAAAGTGTATCCAAGGATCTGTGTCGATAAAATCAGAAGTAGCTGATACGTGATACTCACTTTCTGATTATAGAAATGTGTCTGTTCCACAATAACATCCGTCGCAAAGGCGAATCCAAAGGACACATTACTGCTGATATAAACACAGCTATGTTCCTTCTCATTCCACCTCCCTTGTCCAAGCCATACCCTGGATCTTTTCCACGGCCCCATATGGCCATACTCGGCAGCTGGCTGGCTGGGAACCTTGAAGCCATCCAAAAATTCCTCAATAGGATCATCTCGTCGTTTGAATATCCGGTCCCATAATAGACCGAGGGGATGTACTAATAGCAATGCAATAACTGGTGTAATAGAGACGCTGGGGTATCGTAAAGAAAAGAAAAGATTTGTGGAAGATCCGAGGATGGCGAATAAGAGGGATAATACCCACATTCGAGGTGTATTGATTGAGAGGGATGTGTTGTCTAAAGCAGACACGGAAGCGCGGACTTGAGGGTATGGAGAATTGTCTGGAGGGTCCTCATCGTTTGCAACGGAGTCGTCGTCTATAGCACTTTCTGAGGAGTCTGCAGAACTCGCGGAGTCCTGCTGTACGTTCGGGATTGGTATCCCTTTTCCCACCCTAATGTTCAGCGGCACATCATCTTCATCCGTCGAACTTCTCCGCCTAGTATTCGAAGATCTCCTGTGTGCCGACCTGGTCGACCTGGAGCCCAGCGTAGCGGAACTTATGGCATTCCTCAATCTGGATCTTGATCCTTTCTTCTTAGATTGCTTCCTCCTTGCATCTACATCGTCCTCATCACTATTATCCGTAGATGCCCCGACCGGCACAGCACCATACGAGCCTGTGCCGAAGCCGGGCGCAGACCTCAAAAGGAGGGGTGCTTTGGACATCATTCCTGCGAGTCTGCGAAAAGGATTTTGTCCTACTCCTATAGCCTGCTCGTCCTCTGCCTCATCATCGGCGGTGTCTCGAATGTGCTGTCGAAGCAGGGCGCTTGTAGATTCGGGGTCGAGTTCTTCGTCGTCGTCCTGATCATCATACCGTTTCGGGGCAGAGGTTGAACTTGAGGGGTGGATGACAGAGAGTGGGATATCTCTGCTTCCTATAGGTATATGCGAGGAAGAAGGGGAGAGGGAGGCAGGAGAGACATGACTGGTGTGACCGCTGTGCCTGGGCGTGGGATGAGGGTGAGGGTGAGGGTGAGGGTGAGGGCGAGTGTGAGCTGAGGAATGGGGCGTAGTCGTAGTCGCAGTCGTAGTCGCAGTCGACGAGGATGAGTTTGGGGGTCCGCTGGAGGTGGTAGGCATCTGCAGCTGAGCGAAACCAGTACCTACCAGGTACAGTATTCCCTAGTATGACTACCGACCAGACCTTATTACAGTACCTAGAAAGAGGGGCAATCGTAATACCGTACCTAGCGAAGTTTTACGAGCCCTTAGGTAGCAACTGCTAAGTAGGTACCTACCGTAATAGGCCGAGTGGAGCTTTTGTTGCGCTTGACTAGGTACGGTACGGTACTTCGAAGTAGCCGCAACTCTGTACCTAAACAGAAAGTTTGGTGTGATGTTGATGTGCCTGTTAGGTTGTGCTCTGGAGGATGTGATGATTGGCTGGGATTTGTGATGAATCGTATGAAGTGGAGGGGAGGGGAGGGGATCAGATTAGATGGATCGACCTGGCTGGTCTGGTCAAGCACTGCGGGTACAACTTGCAAAGGCTACTTGTACAACAGGGGCGGGTCTACCGTACAGTACAGTGAATTCAGCGGCTCATCGGCTGGATTCAGTGCACAGGACCCTGTAACACCAGTGCACACCTCACCGCGAAGCTGGGATCTCAGGGTCAACCCTTCCAGAGTGCGCGGTGAGCCCGCACCACGGCAACATCGTCATTCATTATTGGACAGCGGCACAACATCGTACAGTCAAGTCAGTACACGCACGCATCATCGGGAAGTATAACATAAGGTAACGCTAGGTACGTAGATACATGTGACATAACATGTGATATGTTAAGGTATACGTTATACCGCTATTTACAGTACCATGGTATCAAAGTCGAAGGTAAGGTAAGATATGCATGTAGTGGCCTGGCCTGGCCTGGACACCATACCATACCACTCATGCTTGCTTGCTTGCTTGCTGGAGGTCCAGATGCACATCGCCCTCATTTCCTTCCATCATCGGTCACTCCCACGCCGAGGGGCTGCAAGTGGGGAAGGAGGGAAAGTTACCCGCCCTTGGTTATCTGATGGTAAAGATTACGAGATCTTTCCGCTCTTGCCGCGGCATGCATGCGAGGAGGTTTTTCATTCAGTAGTACAGTACAGTACCGTACCGTACCTCCAGAGAACCCTTACCAAGAGCTAGAAGTACAGTACCGAGTTCGCTATCTTGGCTCTCAGAATAGAATAGAACGAGTCCAGTATAAGTCTAGTTACAGTCAAAGGTTATACGAGACCTAATTATTTCTCTCCTTGCGTTACCTCGTAACTTCTTTAGGTTGCTGCCTCCCTGCATATTATGATACCTAGGTACCTAGGTATGCTGCGTTACATTCTCATTCAATATTACCATCCCTACCTACCTACCTAGCCTCCTGCATGCATACCAGAAACAGGGCTATCAAGCTTGCCACGAAACGAGAAAAAGAAAAGAAAAGCAAAGAAAAATCAAACGACCAAACCTTCCTCACCTTACCTTACCAGCTCATAACCCACAATCAGACATGGGAAGCGACCACTCACAAGAGCTGGATTTCAAACCACCATAAACCCACCAAAATCAGCAACCTCCCCCCTTCCCCCGGAGCTCTCTGGTAAGATGAGCCACAACTCCTTTCCTTGAATACGGTAGACGATGGTGACTCCTCCAGATGGCTGAGTTGTGCCATTGTGCCATGCTGACAATTCATGACTCGGTATTGTGCAGTATTGCTCGGCTTGCTTCACCGCTTGAGGAGGAGGAAGGAGAATGCGTGATGTCGGCATTTACTTAGCTTAACATGGCTAAGCTATCGTTATATCATGACGACATATAGCGAGTACTTGAAGTCCATTTTGATAAATGCAGCTACACAACGTAGAAGAAATCGATTGTGGGGTCTCCGGGGCCAGGAAGTGATCAATGCATCTAGGTATTTTCATACCAGAAGCGAGGACACAGTCAACAACAGGAAGCGAGGACCCCCAAATGGGAACTCTGGTGAATGCCCGTCGATTCAAAAACGCCGTCTCTCCTTTTAATCGCCCATAGACTCCCATTGATCCTAATCTTCGTCTCGTGTCCCAATTGAAAAACAACACAATTACAATATCCTAGAACGAATCCTCCACACTCCCAGCACTACTCCTCCGACTCAATTCCAACGTACTCTCCCCCTTCCTGCCGCCTCCCAATTCAAAACCACCACCCGCAGTTTCAGCACCCTCCCTCCTGCCGCCCAAATGCACGATCTCTCCAATCCTCCTCATGCCTCTTCCATTCCCTTCTTCCCATCCACCTCCCGTCTCCTTTCCATTACCACCTAGTAAACGTCTAAAACATCCCCCAACCCACTCCTCCCAAATACTCTTACTGGTCGCAAAGTAAATAATCGCGTTCCAAAAACCCTGTAACGGTAGCACAACCGCGCTCCCGACATTCAGCGCAAAGCTCGGGTACGCCGGATACCTCACCCCATGCACGCGGTTGATACTCGCCGGGACCCACGTAATAAGAATAGAAATAGCAAAAAGCAACGCACATCTCGTATACGCCCATTTGATCTTATCCATCGAACTCGCTTTCTTATTCCCTGCTCCCGGTGGTGGGAGTTGTGCGGGGTATTGACGCGTGAGATTGTAGTGGTTTGTGCGTGATGTCTTCTTGGTGGGAGGCGGAGAAGAGACGATTGTAATGCTGTACAAATCTTGACGGGATGCTTGTTTTTCGGGATTGCGGCCGGAGAGAGGGAAAGAGAGAGACGGAGGTGTGGAATCGTAGTGTGGTGTCCAGGGGTCGTTTGTTACTTGGATTTCAGTGGTCCGGAGGCCGGAGAAGGGGGCTATTGGGGGAAGGGAAAAGGGCTTGGCGTCGGTGTCTGTTGATGAGGCTGTATCATGTCAGCTCAGCTGAGCTCATATTCTATTTTCTTGACGAATTTAGGCAGGGACATAGGGGGAAGGGTAAAGTACCCATGGTAGCGGACACACAGTTCGGATCGTTGGCAGCATTATGCAACTCAGATCTCTTCTGAAATATCTCAATCCCAACACGAACGTAGATCATGAATGTGGCCAGAATAGCGACCCAGATCGGTGCGTAGTATGAGTAGATGCGGACTGGCGCCCACTCGTTGGATATCCAGCACCAGAGCTGTGTTTGTCAGTTGCATCCATTACGATTCAGAGGAGGCTTGGCTTACCGTCGCATTACCATACATTCTTCCTTTGTAATCAGTCTTGTAGAAAAGACAAAACATCGCTGGTATGAACGGAAGTCCGTAACATATGACCCCGTAATACCAATACAACTTCTTCAGTCTCGCAGCATCGTATCGTCGGAAAAAGACAAGATACACATTTACTGCCATGGCGCAAGACCAGAGGGGATCGGATTGCATGAACCTTTTCAGACAATCAGCCAACTCCTTTCAACCCTCTCAACCGCCTCCGTTCCCATTAGGAAACAAGCACTTACATCTGTAGCAAGAAAGCCTGAAACTGACAAAGTGCTCCATTTGTATCATAAAGTGCTGACCCGCCAATCAGAGCCGCCACATTAGCAAAGAGATTCGCGAAGGAGGCATAGAAGATCAGTGTGTTAGACAGTGTTCGGAAGGGTTTGAGGAAGATGAATGTTGTTATCAGGGGGATCGTTGCGGCGACGGAAATGGATGCTGTGGTGCGCTCTATGATTATGAGAGCCTTGATTTGCTCCATTTGGAGGCCCATCGTGAGATATTCGGGGGAGGAGAAGACATGAAAGCTTGGAGTGTCTAGGAGGTTCCATGGTGATTGAGTTCAAGGCCACCTGAAGACTTACAAGTTCCTGTTCTAGTCCTAGACTGAAATCTCAGCACATCCCGTCACGGAAGGAGGTACCGGCAACGTGCTGGGCACGCGATGCTGCATGGAGCTTCGTCTAGGCGGACCATATAAAAGTACAGAATGAATGTCATCATTCGCTTCATCTGGACGTACTTCGACCAGAAAAATCCAGCAATCTGGCATACCTGCCAACCAGTTCTCTCATATGAACGCCCCGGTCAAAACAAAATGACCTCGTCTACCAGTCGTTTGTACACCGCTGTACACAGCCTATCAAGCCGTTTGTGTGCGCGGCAAGCCGCATGGAAGCTGAAGGCCTTCTCGATATTTTGCAAGTCGTGGAGGGCCAGTAGGCAAAAAGGGAGGGGTAGATATTGAGATGCGTTTGCTTGCATGTTTCGTGTTACCTTCCAAGATCGGAGAATTGCCAGCAAACGTGGGAATTTAGAGATCATGTGGAGGTGCGAGGGCTTGGTAGGGATCCGATGAATATATTCCGACTGCGGCTGTATTTTTTCGCACGCATTAAAGAATAGTATAAAGATTGATAGACTCAACGAAGTGCACAGATCGGGTTGTTAAGAAGAGAGATCTGAACTCGTAGCAAACACTCACCACTCGGCCGAAGTCAACAGGCACAGATCAGAGAAGGAAACTGAGTGAAGTCACGGAAAGATTTAGTACAAGCACTTTGCCTCGTACCACTTACCAAAAGAAGTGGTCATAGGCTCAATTCAGGTCTAGTAAGATTCTGCAAACGGCTTCCTGCTGGAGCAAACAACTTCTCCTGAGCATCATGACAGGGCGTGAGATAGAGAATCGGATGAAACCAAGGTTTACTTGCAGCCCTCAACTGCAACTTCAAGATCCAAGAAAAACTCACATTCAAAGAGATGGACCGAAATTCTACTTCTGTGCTTAGGAGTGACTGGCTTCAGCAAGAGACTGATGTATCTTTCAGCGTACAGCAGAGATCGTTTTCTTTAGTTTCGCTAAACATAGCTGGATACAAGCTTGTGCATGACGGCTACTAGTCCGCAGGCGCGAAAACGCATATAAGAGGGCTTGGATAGGCCGCGTGGCATCTGGAGAGCTTCCATAAGCAGATGGGGGGATAGAATCGCGATATCAAAATCTTAAAGATTGCTCAAATAGGCTTCTTTGGACGATGACGAGTATTTCCACGCAAGATAGGAGTGCAATTGTTGAACCACTTGACAAGATAATTAAACCCTGATCATTTGCTTTTCATTTCTTTGAAACGAGGGAAACTCTATGGATGAGGCTGTGAGATTGGACAAAGTAAGAATGTAGGCACGTGACAACTATGACCCAATCAGGACGATGACGCCAGGTGGACCCAACTCAGCCCAGCTCGAACACGTCCCACCTGCAACGCCTGTTATTCAACCCAACTTCGAACATCAGCCCAGGCATCGACCGACGGCGCAACAAGCAGAAAGACAACCTTCACGACTTCGATTTAATTAATCTTCACTCACTACGACCTGAAGCGACACTATCTCTCACTTCGAATCGCACGCCGCGAAACAGCCAGCGACAATGGCTCACGTCTCCGGCCTCGGCGCCTTCTTCATCATCGTCCTCTTCGTCGTGATCGCAAGTTGTATCGGCTGGGTGGTCTATACACACCTGCGCGCACGTCGTCTCGGTCTGCCTCAACCCACACTCGCATCCTACAATCCCTTCCAGTCCTCCGGCTCGGGCGCATTCGGATCTCAAGGCAGCAGCGGCGGGGTCGTAGGATGGATCAAATCCAAGATGGGCAAGAACCGGAACAATCGATCAGCAGGCGGCGCATACGAAGAGCCACTGAGCAGCAATGTTAGGGGAAGAGCGAGCAACAGGGGATTTGGACCGCTGGATCCGGATGATGCGTGGGATGCGCGGGTTGGGACTGAGGCGGATGCTTACGGACCGGGTGGATATTACGAGGAGCAGGAATTAGGACTACACAATGACAGAGCAGGAGGTCTTGCGCCAACGTCTGGAGCGCCACCGGGATACGGGGATGGTGCGAGAGGAAGGAGTTTGAGCAGAGAGCCAGAACCGTATATTGGTGGGAGCCAAGCAGGTCTGGATAGGCGGTATGATGAGGAGATGGGAAGGAGACCGGCCCAGCAGAGTAATCCGTTTGATGATGCGGCAGAGCTGCCAAGTGGGAATTTGAGGGGTGTCAGTCCGAGACCGATTGATACGAGTGGACACGCGCAGAAGACGCAGGATGGCTTGGACAGTCCGACGGAGAGGCGGTCGATGTTTAGGGAGAACATGTAGGATTGAAAGGGCATTGGTTTATGGAAGAACTTGGTCTGGCGTTCGGATGGGCCATGGGGTTTCCTTCGATTGTATGTACTAGGGTTTGAAAAAGATATGTGGGTATATTGGTCGACGGAATGATTCGGAGCATTACTTTTGAGGTCAACGAGACTGATATCAATCTGGCATCAAATTTGGCCTTAGACTTCAATCGTCTCTGGACCATTTCACTTGAGTGCATTCTGGCTTGCGTAGTATTCATTCTGTTTCTGACAGAGCCATTCAAAGGTCTCAACGCCACGGTGTCTGATTACCTGGGCATTGTCTGTTTTCTTATGGAGCTGGCTCATTCTTCTGGCTGTGGATATCGCCAGCAGGGATAATGTACTCAAGGCTGACCAGCATGCCAGCATTAGCATGTCACGTCTTCAAATGCCCATGCTGCAATGCCTGTTTGTTTTGATTAACCGAGCAGGAGCCAGTTCAAATTTTCTCCAAGCAATGCTCCCTCCTTTCCCCAACAATCGGACCCTGCGGCTTTCAAGTTGCCATTAGCTTCTCAACCCTCCTCTCCAAGCTTTGCTCAAACTCATCCACTCCCCTCTCAAGGACCTTTAACCCACCTCCCTTCAATAGATAGACCACTCTCCTCCTCTCCACACCCTCATCGTCTCCCTCGTCATCTTCATCTTCATCCTCACTCCCCTCCTCCATCCTCTTACCCATCACCACCCTCCTCACCAAATATCGATCGTGACTAACCACCACCACAGCGCCATTCCAGCTACTCAAAGCGTCCGCCAAAGCAGTCACGGTATGGAAATCAAGATGTGTTGTGATTTCATCCAAGATCAGCACCTGTGGACTCTTCCACAGCAGTCGAGCGAGCGCTAAGCGGACGATTTGCCCGCCTGACAGTTTCATCAGAGGGACATCAGATGCTTTTCGGCCAGGTAGTCCGAGTGAGCCTAGGAGGCCCCGAATTTCACCTTCGTCCAACTCTGCTTCGACATCTTTGGTGAGAAGGGACAGAGCTGTGAGATCAGGCGTGTCCCGACCTAGAGCTTGGAGATCTTCGACAGAGTGTTGGGAGTAGTATCCTAGTCGAAGACGAGGGTGGCGTGTGATAGTGCCTTTCGTGGTAGAAGGCGAGGTAGATATTGTGGAAGTAAGGAGTTTGATGATCGTTGATTTACCGCATCCATTCAGACCGAGGATGGCGATTCGGTCCCCAGTGTGAATTGTGAGGTCGACATCCTTCAGAACGGATGGAGCTTTCGGCTCCGATTTCTGCATTACTGGGTAAGAGAAAGTGACGTTCTCGAGTGAGATCAAAGGCCCTGGAAACCTCAGATTTGGCGCTGGTGGTAAGAATATAGAAACACCTCTCTCGTCAACCGGGATATCAATCTCAGCTCTCGCCGTCAAATGATAACCTGCCAAATCTCTATTCAACTTGAACCGTCCCCCTGTAGCACTTTTTTCCATACCCATCCTGTTATCCAATTTCTTCTGTCTACTCTTCGCCTGCCTCAATTTATTCTCATCACCAGCCGCTTTGCCCTGCTTGATATTCTGGCTGATCGTATTCTGAATATGCGATTTCTGTTTGTCTTGCGCTTCTTTCATGCGTGTTAGATATAGCTTCTTGTCTCGGGTAGAATGGTCGTAAGCGGTCAGGTCGCCGCGGAAATAAGTCAGGTCTTGATCGCGTAGGATGATCAGTTCTTGACACACGGTATTGATGAATTCCCTGTCGTGCGAAACTATGACTACGGATGGAGGGTTCGGTCCTGAATGGCGGAGTTGGAGGAGGAATTTCTGCAGCCAGATTATACCGAGGAGGTCAAGGAAATTGGTTGGTTCGTCAAGGATGAGTATATCGGTGGCTTGGAGCAGGACGCTGGCGAGATTAGTGCGCATTTTCCATCCGCCTGATAAGGTAGAGACAGGTTTCTCAAGATGGGTCTTTGGGAAGCCGAGTCCTGAGAGGATGGAGCGGGCTTTTACTTCGATGTCTGCGATTCGACCGGGCTCAATCTGGGATTGAAGGTCGACGAGGAGGTCGCTAGCTGCCTGGGTTTCCTCCTTTACGACTTCTTCATCGATATCTTCGTCTTTTTGATTGAGACTAGGATCAATTAGATACTTGGCATAAGGATGTAGAAGCGAGGATGCTACCGTGCTTCTGACTCGGATACTTTCTTCTCAAAAGCAATTAATGCTTTCCGAGCAGCCATCCCACGAGTCCCACTCCGGAGCCGTGCATCTTTGTCGTGCTCAAACAGTTCTTTTCTTAGTCGATCGTGAAGTAATTGGCGTAGAGCGCGCAATGGTGAGAATGCAGACTGTGGAGTATCGATTGCCTTGGAGAGGACTGGAATGATGTTAGCTAGAGCTGTAGATAGGAATTGGAAGGAAAACATTACTGTCTGATTCTCGCAGGATCTCACTTCTTGACGTAGCTCTATCAACGACAGCTTCAAGGACAGAGAGTGTCGTGCCCTGAAGCTTGAGACCCTGCACTGACTTTGTAACATCTGCACCATCTTCTGAGCCATCACTTGAGGTCTGCTGTAAGATCGATATCCTGGTTTGGATCGGAATACCAGGAATTAGCTTCTCGGCAACAGCCTTCAAAATTGCTGTGACCACACGACACATCAGCTGTCATCCACAATAAACAGATCTCACTTTTACCAAATTCCTCATTCGGTTTCAGTTGAGCGCTTACTTGACTTTCCCGTCCCATTCCTCCCAATCAAGGCATAATGGACGCCAGCTTTCAGCTTCAGTGTCGCATTCGACAGAATCTCAAGTCCTTCCGCTCGTGCTTTGCCTTTTGGTTTTGATGTTGCTCCTTTCCCACTTGAGGATACGGTGATATTCAGTCCTTCGATGTCGAGCTATAAATCATCAGTACTTGGTATTTGAGAGTAAGTTCGGATCGGGAAGAGAGAAATACGCACTTCTTGATAAACAGGATTCTCAATGTGAAATCGCGTCTGTTTGCAAGAGACCAGAATTGTAGTTGCTGCTTCTTCTGTGGTTGCGGCCATGATCATGTGATTCACAGGCTTGACGCCTGGCTGGGATCGTGTTTTCTTTCGTGAACGGCGTATGTACGCTTTCAGATGATAATTTCTGAATTATGATTGAAGTGTAACTATGGGCTGCCTTCATAAGGCTACAAAACGAGGAGCGGCGCTGTCCCTTGGTTGAGGTCAAGACACCATCACCACCAGCCGATCATTTGCGAGTCGTCTGCTGCCGAGAGCTCGGCCTGACTCATCGCTTCGACTGGTTGCATTACAGGGTATTGTAGAAGAAGATTGTGAGAGGTTTTGATGCAAGAGATTTTGACGCAGCTAATTGTTTGACTCATCGACGGTTAATGAAAGTAGCAGAGACAATGCGAGATTTGTTTACGTGGAAAGAGGCTTGGATCACGCTGTTTCCCTTCGGAGACTCGCTTCGTTGGCTTGTTTTGCCCCTAAAGGTAGCGACGGGACACATCAAATGATCGATGCGATAAGTCATTAACAGTATCGTGAATCAGGAAAAACAGGTAAACCAGTTTATTAGCTACCAATTTTCGATGACAGACTGCGCTGCTTGAGACTTCGATTTGGGCCTGTATCCTGCTGCGTCACACTTGCCATACTGGGACTCGTCTTCGAGACATCGCCTGTAGAATTTGAAGGCACTGCAGGCGCACTACAAGGGAAAAATTACCTCATAACGATACTGCATCTCCGAACCCACCGACTCGCAGCTACCTCAGCACGATGCCAGACCATGATCCAGAACCAGGTATTTTCGAAGACGCATTCTCGTCTACATTCTCTCAAGAACCGAGTGATTATATCAAGATCTGGTATCATTCATGTCCGTTGCTTTATAGCAAACGAGTAAAGCTACATTCATATTCCCCACCTCTCATAGCTGCAACATTAAACACTAGGTCTCTTCTCCGTACTGCTCTTTTCATCGTACATCGTACCATCAACACTCTCTGGGTCCGAAACCGTTTCTCTCGCCTTGTACTGTGCACCTGGCAGCAAATTCATCTGATCCTCCTCGGCATCAATCTTCTTGTTATCCAACCAGAACAATACACCACCAACAAAGGCTATAACAGCAACGAGACCATAGTTCCAAACAAGCAGAGGATCTTCGGCCAAAGCGACAAGTGCTTGGGCGAGAGCAGACGATATAGCGGTCATGAAGAGCGAGATGGCTGTTATGGTTGATCGCATGTTGATCGGAGCTTTGGTGAATGCGTATTCGAGAGATGTGACGGATGCCATAATCTCAGAGAACCCAATGAGACCGTAAGGTAGCAGCTGGACCCAGACGGAGATTTTTGAATGCCATTTCTCGGTCTCTTCAGCGTCGAGGTAGCAGTTGTTGGCATTGTTACCAGGGCAAGGCGATTCTTGGTAGATGTACCATTGGATGACGGTTGCTGAGATCATGGCCATGGATGCGAGGAAGAAACCACAGGTGATGCGCTTGATCGGGGTGAACTTGAAACCGACTTTTCGGCATGCTGGGTAGACTACCTTATCCATGATTGGGATGAGGATTACGATGAAGAGAGGATTGAAGTTGGCAACGATGTCGTTGGGTACGCCACCGAGCTTCATGGTTGCGGCCTGAGAGGTCAAGTTATTTGTCATTTGGCCGTATGCCAGCCCTGAGAAATTTTAGTCGTGATCATCGGTGGGATGAAGTGATACTTACAGTAAAGAGGGTACCAGAGGAAGACTTTGCAGGCAATCAAACCTCTTCGGACCTCATCAACCCAGGCATCGTCGAAAGTCATCCATGCTGGCTTGTTCGCACCAAGGTTAGATGGCTTAGCAGGCTCCCAGAAACCCGGTGCTTTGATATTCTTGCGGAAAGTGACTGGGTTCAACGACCACTTGTCCTTCATCGCAAGCTTCCACAACTTCGTTGCCTTCGCGAGGGTTGATCCCTGTGGAGGGGTGAGATTGTATCGGCTCTTACAGAGGAAGATAACCATAGGGCAGAGCACTGTAGCAGTCAGAGGCTGATTTAGCAACAGAAGAAACAAAAAGACTTACAAAGCATGCATGTCGGAAGCAAAAACGACAGCCAAAATCCAACATACTTCTCAGCATACACCATACCAATAGATCCAGTCAAGGATCCAATGTTGATCATGAGGTAAAAGTACAGGAACACTCTCGAAGTCGTGACAGCTGGGTCCATAATGACTCTCTCGCCCTTAGGGGTGACCTTGACTCTCATGACTTGCTCCTCGCATTGTTCAGCAATCAGGGGACTGATGTTAGACTTGAAACCTCCGACTCCGACGCCCATGATGACGATACCGACAGCGAAGCAAGCAATGGAAGCATTAGGATTGGTGATGACTTGAGGAATGGCAGAGATGATCAATATAACGTGACCCACGAGGGCGATGGCACAGGCGATTTGAATGGTCTTGAATCTACCCCAGAATTGATCCGCCATGTAGGCACCCAGGAGGGGCATCAAATAGGCCCAGAACTGATTACTGGTCTGGTCAGCTTCTTCCATCGTCAAATAGATGGGATGCTCACAAAGTTGTCAAACCGGTAGAAGCTCTTTGACCCATTCCCAGGGCACCAGAAATCGCGAAATCCTTTCCTGCACCGGTGCTACTTCCCTCTGGAAGAGGTTGCTGGATGAAATTGACGACTATTTGGCGTTAGATAAGTCATCTGCATAGGGTTCTATAGAGGGAGACAACCCGGCACGTATACATGATTTACCTTGTGACCATAGTGTGATATGGTCACGTGTACATATAGACGCAGGAATGACATCTCAACAGTCCTCTCAGATGATCAGAAATTACTTTACTCACAAACTGCAGTTGTCCCGTAGTAGCTGAAGCGTTCACATAACTCCACAAACGCGATGGTGTAGGCCGACCAAGGAATCTTTCCGGATACACGACGAAGAGTCTCCATCTCCTCCTCAGTTGGGATCTCGAATTCCTCATCGTGAACAGCAGATTCGAAAACCTCCTTTGATGGGGCAATGACCGGAGGCTGCTGGACCTTGGCGGCCTCAATCGTTTCGAGACCACTTGCAGCGTTCATGTTGAATAGTGACCGACGACAATATACCGAGAAAAATATCTGGCATGTAAACACTTTGGGGGTAATCAAAGAATATGTACTGAACGCAGCGCCAAGGTCTCCTCCGCCACGCCCGTGAAAAGATGGAGATCATCGGTTGTACCACCCAAGACCCAAAGACCCAAGCCCGGCTTGTCCGTTCACTTGATAGTTCTTATCTCTTGCCCAGCGTCTTGCCCACATATTATTGTCTTGTCACCTACCCAAAACAGGGGAGCTTACTTGAACTTAGCTTTGAGTTCAAGGACTCTTGAACGTGAGTGGGGGCGTTCGCATGGCTGGGCGGAGTTAGAGGAACTGTGTACACCACTGTCCCGACGATTTTGCTAATTCCTCTTGACGACATTTAAGTTCCGGCAGATCCGACTGTAAAATCATCGATACATGGAGACCGGTGGTGCGGATGAAAGATTTTGGTTCTTTCTCAAGCGTCCAATTTCAAGCGATGTTCCAGTGTTCAAACTGTTCCCGATATACCTCCAAACCTAATCAAGACCAGCTCAGAACTATAATTCTCCATTATCATAGTATAACCGTGCCACCAACCGAGCCGTAATCTGGGGAAGAGGGTAACAAACACTTTCCACGAATGAAGAAGGTATCAACACGAGCCAAGGAAAAAAAAAAA
>JACBAH010007187.1:0-22899 GCA_014282315.1 Neospermospora avenae | reverse complement strand
AGCCCCCCCTCCTAGCCTCAACACCATGTAACTTCAACCTCTTCTTATCCTCCTTCCCCACCTTCGGCAGCATATCCAGTAACCATTTCTGGACCGTCGAACTCCCCTCCGGGACACCCGCCTGCTTCTCGCTTGCCGCGATGATATTCGCCACGTCCCTCACGTACGGAATATCCTCTTTCGTGTAGAACGTAACCGCTACCCCACCCTCTCTACCTCCTCTCCCGGTCCGGCCCACGCGGTGGATATAGCTAGCTCCCGAATTGGGCACATCATAATTCACGACTCCGTTCACACCGCGGAAATCGATGCCGCGAGAGAGGATGTCGGTGGTGATGAGGACCCAGATCTCGCCGGAGCGGAATCGCGTCATTATTGCTGAGCGCGCGGTTGAGGAGAGGCTTGAGTGGAGGACGGCTATTCTAGAGGAGCCCCCGGCTGAGGCGGGGATGTCGTAAAGGAGTTCGCTGTGTAAGGCGATAGCGCGGGGAATGGTTTGCGTGAATACTAAGAAGGGTGGCCTCAACACAGGACTGGCTTTCGTAGCGTTCTTGGAGAGGGACGTAGACGATGTGGGGTGCAGCAGTTGTCGTAACGCGAGTAGTTTGCCGGGTTCGGTCGCGGCGTAGGTTAGGTGGTGGGTTATGTTTGGGATGGCGGAGTCTTTGAGGCCGACTACGAGACGGAGGATTGGAGTGGGTGGGAGGGAGAGGAGGGAACGGCGGGTGGTGATGGTGGAGTGCGCGAGAGACTCGATTGATGAGCCCATGGTGGCGGACCAGAGCGTTACGCGCAGGTCGGGGGAGGTAAGGGAGGACCAGATGGCGAGGGTTTGGTCTCTGAAGAGAGGGTCGAGGAGGACGTCTGCTTCATCGAGGACGAGAGTGCGGATTGTAGGTAGGGGAGCGTGTTTGTTTGGATCTCCGGTTGATAGCGCAGAGAGAAGGAGGCCGGGTGTCGTGATTAGGATGTCGCCTTTTGAGAGGGGTTGAGGGTGGGAGGTCTTCTTTTCCTTCGCATCTTCTTCTTGCTCTTCATCTTCCTCGCTCGAACCCGTAGTCTCATCAACTTTCGTTGCGGTACTACCCTCGAGGTTGACAATCCTCATCCCCTTTCTCATACCCACAACCTTGACCCCAGTTCCCGCGCTCAATTTCTTCGCCTCATTCACGATTTGAGTAGCCAATTCCTTCGTGGGCACCACCACAATCGCTTCCCACTCATGCTCTCCCTTCTCTTTATCCTCCTTTCCTCGCCTCCTCTGTATAATCTTATCCACAATCGGTATCAGAAACGCCAGCGTCTTTCCACTTCCGGTCGGCGCAACAGCTAATAAATCCACCTCCCCTTCCCCTCCATCTTCCTCACCCAAAGCAAGTTCTGGTCGGAGAAGAAGTGGGAGAGAAGCCATCTGCACTTCCGTAGGTATCTTATATGCCTGCTGTACCAGATTCTTCGCCATCCGTCCTGAGATATCATACACACTCTTCAAATCCCCAAACGCCATCAATGGCTGCGGAAACAGCTGTTTGGTCTCCTCTTTCTTCTCTTTCTTTACCGCTTTCTCCTTCCCACTCTTTGATTTCTTGACTTTCTTCTCTGCCTCCTTGGACTTTCCAGATGGCAAGAGTGTGATTTTTAACCGGTGTGATTTCAGGATTTGGCGACATTCTTCTTGATCTAGGAGCTTCGCCTCTGTATTTTCTGAGTTGGCTTTCGTCGCTGTCTCTGCTGCTTCCGGCTTCGATTTTTTGGCCTTCGGAGCTGTCGCTTTAGGGGCGAAGAAATCTACTTCTTCGTCCTCCTCGTTCAAGACAGCCTCTTCTTCAACCTTCGCTCCCCCGCGCTTCCTCTTCTTCCCTCTCGAATCGGGTATCGCATCGTGGTAGAGTTGAGGATTGGTGGATACTCCTGCGGATGGGATTTTGACTGAGGGAGCGGCCGAGGAAGAGGATTTGTTCGGTCGTTTCGTCGATCGCGACAAGAGTTTGAGGATATCCATGTTGGGCGTACAGAGAGGATTTTGCGACGTTGGAATTATTTTTCACCCGAGTACACTATTCTGCCGCTTGAAGTTTCACCGCCTGGACTTTTTAGCGGAGACGAGCGCTTCGGATGCATTCCAACGCCAAGGATACATAGATACCTAAGCTACTAGTACACCAGACCGGCTTCACACATTTACTCTTATTTTCTATCTACTCGGAAGGCAGGGAGTCTTTTCTCTTTGAACTCGTACCGCCACAGTATGAAACAAGAGTCATAATTCATATGTCTATACATCTCTCACCCCATACACAGTCTCGGTTACCCATGGCCCAAGCAACCACCGGCAAGCTACACGCACACGTCTCTTGGTCCTCGTCCGAATGTGTCCTTTACAGCCACAGCAATATGTGCCACTTCCACCATAGCGGGAAATACAGCCTGTATTGGAACACCTCTTTGCCTGACAAGTCCTCATACATTGGTTGGAACGGCTATAACTTTCCGTCCTAGAAGCTTGCCTGATGTCGTCTGCACTAGGTACCTTACCTATTAGGTATGTACCGGTGCTGACAATCTGAGCGGATCTAATATGCCATTGCTAAGTGGGATACCTACCTACATAGCTTCAAGTACTCTCCTATCCTGGAGGATAATGCCACTTCGAGATCTTTTGGAAGTGCCAGTGCCAGTACTTCAACTCCTCTCATTTCAGCCATAGCATCAGCCATAGCATCAGCCATAGCATCAGCCATAGCATCAGCATCCCACTGCCTCTGCATCTCTGACTCCACGTCCTACTCAAATACCAATATGGCGGGTCATAATGCAGGCCCAGCTTCTGGAATCTTGTTCCCAGTTCTTCTTGCATGGCTTGGTAATGTTGCTAGCTTCTATTCTGGGCATATTTATATTGGAGTTTCACACCAATTATGTTCGGATCACGAGCGAGACAGTACTATCGAACCAAACCATGGATAATCACTTCACGGCTGACTCAAACAATCCGACTCTCTTCAAATCTCCAGTTATCTCCGTTCTCCGAATTTCCAGGTCCCCCTCTTCTCATCTCGGTCGTACAACAACAGATCAGCACCCCTTTACCCCACGCAAATCTCTCCTGCCATGGATGCCGTCTCGAGCCAGCACACCGTACGACCTCCAGCACTGTACTCTCTGTCACCGCTCGCATCCAGACCCAGGAACATCCTCATGGAGGTTCCTCGATTCCACTCACGTGTCAGACATCATGTTAATTGAGGGCTGTGATTGGCGCGGATAAAGCAGATCCTCACCGGTTAAATGCGATCAGCTTGACGTCCCCAGCTTTGGCGGGGTCAGTTCGAGATTCGAGTCTCGTGGGTCGAAAAGTGGCTCGAGCTTTCTGTTGAAGCACCTGCACGAGCTGCATCAGGTAACTTCCAAGGTTCCCATCGCGGACCTGGAATGTTGTTCTAGAAAAACTTATTTACTCCGATCCCGCTCTGATTCTCTGTCGACTGGAAAACGAAAATTGGCTCAAGAATCACGATCATACTCACAATAACAACCAAACATACACAACTGCCACCATGGCAGAAACCACAGATGTAACTAATTACCCCTCCATCCCACTTCGTACTCACTCCTGTCAACAACAGCTAACCACCGCCCTTTCTACACAGAACCTCTCATTCATCCTCAATAAACCATACGACGTGACTTTTGCCCAACAAGCAAAGCCCGAATTGACATCTCCTCATGATGTCCTTGTCGCAATAAACTACACGGGAATCTGCGGCTCAGATGTCCACTACTGGGAACATGGCCGCATTGGATCATTCATCCTCAAGGAACCTATGGTGTATGCCTCCCTTCCGCCAAAATCCATTCCTTCCTTCCTTCCTTTCCCTCTCCTATCTCCAATCCCATGCTAACTAACATTCTCCTCTCATACAGTCTCGGCCACGAATCAGCCGGCACAATCACCGCCGTCGGGTCATCCGTCACCTCTTTGAAAGTCGGCGACCGCGTCGCTCTCGAACCCGGCACACCCTGCCGCCGGTGCGAGCCCTGCCTCTCCGGACACTACAATCTCTGCCCTCTAATGCGTTTCGCCGCAACTCCTCCCTTCGGCGGCACCCTGACCGGTTTCTACCTCTCGGCCTCTGATTTCGTCTACAAACTCCCCCCACACGTCTCTCTCCAAGAAGGTGCTCTCCTCGAACCCCTCGCAGTAGCAGTCCACATCGTGAAACAAGCCGAGATAAAACCCGGGCAGTCAGTCGTAGTCATGGGCGCGGGACCTGTAGGCTTACTGTGTTGCGCCGTCGCGAAAGCATATGGAGCGAGTGTGATTGCCAGTGTGGATATCCAGAAGAGTAGATTAGATTTCGCGAAGAGTTACGCCGCTACCCACACATTCGAACCTTCCCGCGTTCCAGCCGAGGAAAACGCCGCTGCGTTGCTCAAAGCCCTCGACCTTCCCTCCGGCACAGACGTTGTGATCGACGCTTCTGGCGCTGAGCCCTCGATCCAGACTTCCATCCACACCGTGAGACGCGGGGGGGTGTACGTGCAAGGCGGGATGGGCAAGCCGGAGATCAATTTCCCGATCATGGAGTTGTGCACCAAGGAGATTACGGTGAAGGGGAGCTTTAGGTATGGGAGTGGGGATTATAAGTTGGCGTTGGAACTGGTGAGTAAGGGGTTGGTGGATGTAAAGCAGTTGATTAGTAGGACGGTGGAGTTTACGGAGGCAGAACAGGCTTTTAAGGATGTGAAGTCGGGACAGGGTATCAAGGTGTTGATTAAGGGTCCGAATGAGAAATAGATAGCTTGACAAGTTCTGTGCGAGGAGTGAGGGAGTTTGGGCGTGGGTCGTGGGTAAAAGGTAGAGTGAGGAATGGGCTGGGAATCAGAGCATATAGTCGAGAAGGATTGAGCTTAGGGAAAATAATCGTTGTCTCGTTGTCAAGTACCCGTATGTTCAAATCCAAGCACTAAGGCTTCGCGTCCATTCTCCAGAGTGCCTCTGAATAATTCTCTCTCGCTTGCACCACGAAACTCCCAATCCACGCTGACCACCTCGCCTACTTCACGCACTGCGAGGCCAAATAATTTTGCAAATCGAATAATATGCTTACCTGCCATCCAGCCCTCAAGCTCCTCGATCCCATCACGACACCCGACGATTGAAAAATCCCACTTCATGTGTTATCCCACGACCCTACGACACTTTGCTATTCTCCAGCACCATAATAACAGCAGTCGACTCGTCGAGATATATATACCCTGGTAATATATTATAACATTCTTGATATAAGCTAAGAAGCAAAGGCGAAACCTCCATCTATTAAACCCCGAGGAAAGAGAGTAAACGCCTACGAGGAACCATCATTCGTCATAATATGTCTCATACAGCACCTTAAAAACTAAAGCATACCCAAATACCTCGTTTCAATCTTCGTGCCCTTGCTAGCCCCCTTAACACCAATCCTCACAACTTCACCCGGAACCAAATCCACGAGATTATCCTCAAACCTCACCTCCTCATCCTCACATTCAACCGCTACGCCCTTGACGGGTATCTCGGCACTCAGCTCCACAGACTTTCCATCTCCGCTCAGGACAGCTTTCAACGTCTTCGGTTTCTGCAAATGCACATACTTGAGCGGTTCCGGCCAATTGATATACCGCGCCTTCTGCTCTCCATCGACGTACAAGAACACCGCCACCACAGTCTTGCCCTCATCGCCCCCTTGCAGAACCGGCACAGGCAGGACGGCGATTTCCGTAATTCTGTTTTCCGGCAGCGCGAAATCCTTCTCGATGGTCTTGGAGAAGGTCTCCTTCCCACTCTCAACATCAAACGCCTTGACCACCACATCAGCCCTCAAATCCCTCAGGGTCAAATTACTGCCCCAGATCTCGATCTCGGTTTTCTTGTCAATGTAAGCCCTCGTGTGTTTATCCTTCGGCAACAAGTGTTCTTTCCTCGTGACGCCCAATGTAAGAGGCGCCATCTCACGTTTGACGGTGTAGTAAGCGTGTTTAGGCCTCAAGTAGTAATCGACAATGGCCCATGAAGTGACGGGCCAACAATCGTTAATCTGCCACACCAACGCACCACCACAGTACTCCTTGCCGGGGCCTTTCCACTGCCTCTTCCACAAGCGATACGCGCTCGCCAGACACTCGGCCTGCATCAACTGCGTCGCGTAGATGAACTGCTCCAGCGGATCCGGGGCATATCTGAAATTCTCCACGAGATACAGCGCGATGCGCCTCTCGTGGCCATCCGCTTTATTATGGAAATCCACTGTCGAGGACTGCGCGTAGCGATCGGGGTCATCCTTGCCCAGCGGCAGGAAGGCTTCAATAGTCTTGATGTGCGGGAACGCCTCCATCCCGAACTCCGACACGAAGCGTCCGACCAACTTGTCGAAATTCTGGTATTTCTCCTGCGTCCCGTGCCAGACGTTCCACTGGTGGATATCGCCTGCTGTGGGATCGGTGGTGTTCTTCCCACCACACGGAGACCCGAAATGATAATACGTGTCTGGGACCAACGCTTCGCATGCGTCGACGAGGATTTTCTCGTAGATGTAACGAGCGGGGAAATCGGTCTTGAGCCAGGACTCGGAATCTTTGTTGGCGAAGTCGTAGGTGAGGCCTTCGGTTTCTTGGTATTGGTAGTCTTCGTTGTTGCCTGCCCAGATGATGATTGAGGGGTGATGACGGAGGAGCTTGACGTTTTCTTCAGCTTCGGTTTTCACTAATGCTAGGAATTCGGGGAAAGCTGGATAGTTTCCACACCCGAACATGAAATCTTGCCAGACTAGGATGCCGAGCTCGTCGCAGGCGTCGTAGAATGCTTGTTCTTCATAAATGCCACCGCCCCAGATGCGGATCATGAATTGATTGCCGTCTGCTACCAGTTTGACCCAGTCGTAGTACTTCTCTTTGGAGATGCGGGGGATGAAATTGTCGGCGGGGATCCAGTCGCTGCCACCGCAGAAGATGGGGATGTTGTTTATTTGGAAGAAGAATGTAGCGCCTGGTTGATCGGTTAGGGGTCTTTGAATGAGTTCTGCGCGACGTAAACCGAATTTCTTGCTTTGGGTGTCAATTTCGGACTTGCTATCGATGAGAGTGGCAGTAAGGGTGTATAATGGTTGCTTGCCGTAGCGGATTGGGAACCATAGAGATGGGTCATCGATTTGGAATTTGTGTGATGCATGCCCTTTCTCGGCTTGGACTGTCTTGGATGCTACTTCTTTCCCGTCCAACATGATATCGAACTTCACTTCGGTTGCAGAACCCTCGATATCTGCTTTGGCGACGAGCTCGGCTGATTTCAATGACTTGTCGACATTGCTTGTGAAATACAAGTCCGATATTCTGGAAGAGAAGATTTCCAGGTTAATTGGTCTCCAGGGTCCACAAGTCATAAGCGTTGGTCCCCAATCCCATCCCTGCGAGCAATCAGCATGTATCTCAGACGTCCAAGAAGAGGAAAAGAGCGTACCCAGTGATATTGAGCCTTCCTCACAGCCAATCTCGAAGTATCACCATTCCAACATCCCCACTTATGATTCGGATACTTCTCGACGGTAGCACACCCCTTCAAATACGCACTCTCGAACGTGATCTCCAGCTCATTCTCTCCATCTTTCTTCAAATACGTCGTAACATCCACTCTCTCAGGAATAAACATGCTCTCCGTCTTCAGAATCTCCTTTCCATTCAGCACAACGGTGGCATAAGTATCCAAGCCATCGAACGCAATAACCGCTTTCACAGTCGAGCGCTCTTTCTCTGACAGAGAAGGAGAAGGAAATGTGGTTCTGTATATCCACGGTACTTCACCTATCCATTGAACATCATTCTCATTCTTGCCGATGAAGGGGTCGGCGATCACGTTGTTGGCTATGAGGTCTAGGTGGACGTTTGTGGGGAATTGAGCGACGGGGAGGAACTTGGAATTCTTGGCGTCGCCGCCTTGTTTGAATACCCAATTTTTGTCAAGCGGGATGGTTGTATGCTGAGACATGGTGGAGGATGATGAGTGTGGTTGAGGGTTGGAAGAGAAACTGATTTCCGTGCGCATGGTGATTTATATGTATTGCCTCGAATCGGGCTGGTGATGTGCCATATAATGGCTACCTCCAGGTATTCTAATTTGGGTATCGAGACAGGCTGTTGGATAATCTGCAACCTGCAATAGCTAGTGGATAGTAATTCTCCGATGAGCGTACAGTGTATATGTGAGGCGTATTCGTAAGAAGTTCAATGGAAGCTATAGAGAAGTTTGACGTTCCTGGCTGCGGAGTGTGGTATGCCGTCGATTATTGTAGACTAGGTTCATGTGTCAAGATCTAATCGGGCATACGATGCTTTCGCAATGTCATCATGGGCGGAGTATTGTTGAAAGTGGGATGTTCGATATGCACAGGATCCCTTGCTGGAAAAAGTGTGGCTGCATGTGAAACCATGATAGTAACAACGCGGGGGGTGGGGAAGGATCTGTCAGCATCTGAAATTGGCTCATTCGACCAGGAAACTAGAAAGAACTCGATTCCGCTCAGAAAAGTCGTAGCGTACGAATGCAATATTGTTGAGGATAGAGGATGTGCTATTCGTCTTGCAGCTGGATGGGCAGAGACTCGGTGACTCGGGTAAATTCCTTCAGTTGAATTTTGGCGGGGTAATTTCTGCCCCACCTCGCCAAACTTGCCTTTCTAGGGTTTTATAACAACAATACAGCATTTTTAGTTGACTCGTAACTGTCAGTTGCTGATTTCCATCAGTTCGTGCATGTATAAAAACAGGCGATTGCTCGGAACACCTGGCCGTGTCCCTCCTGCTGGGTTCCCACCGATGATGTTTTTTCTCGCCACTGCTATTATGGCTGTGAGTAAGCATACATAATCGGTCGTCAGACACAAAGCACATGCGACAAGATGTCAGAGAATCCGCCGCTTGAATCAGCATCCATTTTACTGGGTCGTCATAATAATTGCCGTCCTAAATGAGGTGCGGGGGTCTCGTTCCGGCAAAATAAACTCGGAAGCTGATCCTCCGTATATCCTGTTGGGGAAACTTCGGCATTTTCCCACAACGAGACGAGATGACAAGACGATGACTAGTAGTAGGTTTATACTGATTGACGATGAGCGAGAGAGTTAATGAACTGCCACTAATGACACTATTTTTTAATTGTTGTATGTAAAGCTTGGCTTCTGAGTTGGAGTTTAAGTCCTAGATAACTCTCCGTCTCTAGAGTGCATCTGTGGAGACTAATAAGCTTGCGAAGCTTGTCATCGTTCTTCCTTCGTATGCGTTTAGAGGTTTAGCCAGTGCACAAGTTCAATGTAACGTTCTTCAGAGCTATTCTTCGCTGATGAGTGACATTTAGCTTTCGAATTACGTCTTTCGCTGAGTGTTTTATCTTCATTCAGGTCACTCAACAGGACCTGCTACGTACTTCTCGTATCGCCATTAGAAATCCGCGCCAGCTGATGAGCTGTTCGTGTGTTGTTCTGAGCTGGAGAAAGTTTCAGCTTACAAACAGACCCTACTTGCAATGCCGATTATGCTTCTCTATATCAACTTCGAGTATTGTCATCGTATCGATTTGGGTTTCGCTATTTCCATTGATCATGATTGACGCGATGTATTCATTTTGGTTTGTCGTTTTTTTGATTTATTTTCGATATTGGATCACATATACTTGAAGAGAAACTAGCTTTTGCGAAATGCTACAAATGGTCGAGATATTCAGTGCTACATTATGGCTTGCTAATGAGTTGGCCTCATGCCTCGAGAATATATCTCTGACTTTCAGTTCTAGAAGAGCATGTTGCCATCAGCTTCACTACAACTCTGGTAGTTCTGTTGTTGTGACTCGCTTAGTGCCAGTGGCCATAGGAACGCCTGCAATGACTTCAGGGATATTTTCTTGGCAGCAGAAAACTGCTTGTGGTCACGAGCTATCAGCCTATACTCGTACCGATCTAAGTTATCGTCCTGAGATGACTCCCTTTGTCACCGATTTGGGACCGAATAGACGGACTGTTACAACTAATGCCATGGTAATTTGCGAATGTTCGCTCGAATCTATTCTTGAAATCGGTTCGTCATGACATCGGCAAACTAAGTAAATGAGCCCCAGGGTTTTGACAGAAAGGCTATTCCAAGCTCCTATCAAACACCCCGCGGAAGTGCTGAACCTGAAGGGGAGCCAATATGTTCAACATTGTCTTTCTTACAGCTTCGACAATCCCTGCTTTCCACAAACAGATCCCCGCAGCCGCGCTTCCCAAGACGTTCGACGAGGTCAGGGTTATTGCTAAGCATATGGGCTTCACGTTCATTTGGATCGACTCTCCATGTATCATAAAGGACAGCATAGAGGATTGGCAAAGAGAGTCCGCGACCATGTGCGACGTCTACCGCAATTCCGGGCTCGACATATCGACAGCTGGCGCATCTAATGGCAACGATGGATCTTTCTTCGACCCAGATCAGCCTACCCTCTGTCAGATCAATCTCCATTGCACATCAGCTGAAGGAGAAGAAGACACCTGGTTCTCCTGCTACGCACATGACTTCGAGCAAAGCTCTCTTCATAATATACCTCTCCTATCGCGAGCATGGGTTTCACAAGAGCGTTTACTAGCCCCATGAGATTTACACTTTGCTCGAAATCAGCTCTTTTGTGAATGCAACACCCTAGACGCATGCGAAGTCATGCCGCAAGGCTATGACGTTAGGCCCGGAAAAGCGCTGCAATTGACAACTTTCAAGCCAGCCATGGTTTGTTGACAAGTGCAAGAAACTGGCATAGAATCATGCGCGCCTACTTCCAATGTAAATTAACGATGCCAAAAGATAAGTTGGTGGCGATCAGTGGGTTAGCGAGAGCGGTGCAGAATCCTTGGGCGGGTACTTCGAAGGAAAGTGGAGGGAAATGATGGAGTGGCAGCTTTGTTGAAGAGTTCATGGGGCTCTGGCACAAAGGCCAAAGGAGTACAGAGAGCCGATGTGGAGTTGGGCGGTTGTTAATGGAGAGTTGCATCATATTGCTACGTATGCGAATCATGCGAGTGTTTTGATACAGGGTGTAAGAGATGTGGTTGTGCGAACCATGGCAGAGGGCAATTCTTTCGGAGAAGTCGTCAGCGGTATTTTGTCTATCATCGCAGATTTCTGACTTCCCTGTAAGCCTATGATACGTGCTTTCAAAGATAATGAGACAGACAATGAGCCAAGTACGGCATCGTCATCACTCAGTACCTGTTTCCTCGAGATTGGTGAGAAGAGCTGGATGTTTCTGCGCATCTACATTATTTTAATAACGCTGTTTTCTGCAGTAGTACCGCGCATTAAGTCCTTTATCTTGCCTATATATCGAGGCCTAGGCTGCCCTGGTGCATTGGGGTTACTGCTTATCGCGGCAGACGCTTGGTCACTTAGTCGCTATCGAAGAATCTTTTTCTAGGAAAGCAAGTCTATAGACTTGGCGCAGCTCACTGAGGTTATGCGTGCTGTCAAATATGATTTCGGGGACTCCTTGCATGCTGGACTCGGGGTGTATACGAATGGAAAGGAGCGCAGAATTATCGAGGTCGAAGAATCACTTCGCGCTGCTTTGAGAAAATGACTGGTGATCAAGATGTTGGAATACTGAAGCGTGTATGAAATGCGATGTTGTGCTACGCTATGGAAGTTGTTACGGTCTGAGACTGTTGCGGTCAGAGAGACAAAAGACAATGATAGGCATACATGAGAGGCCAGCGCCGGAACGGTGATAAGACAGAGGAAACCTTCGATGAGCAAATTGCAGCTTGTCCGTAGTTTATTAATTACTTTAATGAATGTATCATGTCGCGCAATTAGAGCAAGAAAAGTGATCGTGGTGTCGGAGAAAACTTATCATACTTGTGCGATTTGTGTATGGGAAGAATTTCCACAAAAGATATAAAAAAAAATTGAAAGCCACGCTTCTCGAGTCTTTCGACATCATGTTCAACCCAGGTTACCCCAGATCTCAGTACCACGCCTCCAAGTTTGACCCAGGAACCCGAGAAGGCTTTCTGCCGTATCTTGCGTATCGTTTGCTTACCAGACAACCATATTGACTACTTCCAGTTGCCCAGAAGTAGTGTACCGTAGCCGGAGGTCACATACAGCCCGAAAGCTATATGCAAACTATGCCTTTGGATGTTACAATAGTGATACTCATGTTTTTGAAGGTCGATGACCATCCGAACACTGAAGAAGTTACCTAAGCATAGTGAGGCTATCTGCTCTACTATTGAGAAAGACGTTAGACTTAGCTTTTTGTGCGTGTTTGGAGGTAGCTGCGCGCGCTTACGCGACGCGAAATAACCTCCAAGGCAATATAATCACATTATCTCGCTACATATAAGGCAAAATTTGCCAGTCAAATCAAATTTGTGAGATGATGACGCCCAAAGAAAACACAGCTTGATGTCTTCGCGAGATCGAGGTGTCGACTTCTAGAAGTTGGTCCTCTTTCATGATACCAGAATAGAAAACTGAATTTGTAGATAAATTGATGGCCAATCCATGTCTTTTGGACGTTCTCGGCGTCCAGGCTCTGACTTGTTGAAATCCTCAAATACTTTCATGGACTTCTGTTGGAGGCTGGTCAATGTCCTGTGTTTCTTTCGTGACACTGATTCCTTACTTGAGCAAAGTTCTGTCAGTTATTTGAGACATTGCATCCGATGCGCGGAACAATTGCCGTGGTATTCAAACGAAGGAGAGTAAACCGGACGCAGAAACAAATGAGCACCACTGTAAGGGAGAACTTGCATTGCTTCCGAAACAATAGAATAATAGACTGAAGGACTACTTGTTTAGGATATTCAAGAGATCTTGGCCGTTTTGCCATCTCTTGACAATCTCGACTTGCTCCTCGTACCAGCTGTTCATCGTCTCCTGTATATGAGGTTAGCGCTTCGTTCTTCAAGTAATGTGCTTAAGTCTCGCAAACATACCTCTTCCACATATCCCATGTGAGGAGTCAACAAAACATTACTCCTCCCGTCCTCACCCCACTTCGTAGTCCTCCACTTCGAATCCAGCGGCAGTGGCTCAACGGCAAAAACATCAATCCCGGCGCCTCGAATCAGTCCCTTCTCAAGAACATACAAAAGCGCATCTTCATCCACAAGTGGCCCTCTGCTCGTATTTACAAGG
This sequence comes from Neospermospora avenae, assembly GCA_014282315.1. Taxonomy (NCBI): domain Eukaryota; kingdom Fungi; phylum Ascomycota; class Leotiomycetes; order Helotiales; family Ploettnerulaceae; genus Neospermospora; species Neospermospora avenae. The sequence goes on along the minus strand of JACBAH010007187.1, from coordinate 9,702 downwards.
AGTGCTTTCTTCTTCATCAATGCCAAGTCGTCCTTGCCCACTATACCCCTCGAACGATCACTCAACACATAATGTACACTCAGCACATCAGCCTCCTTGAACAACTCATCTTTACTCACAACCGTAAACACTTTCCCATCCTCGTCTTCAACCGGCAATCCCATCTCCTTCGCTTTCTCATCAGCCGCCTCTTGAGTCAGACTGTTACTCCAAGCTAAGATTCTCATTCCGAAAGACTGGTACATAATCTTGGCTACATTTCCTCCCAGTCTCCCGAGACCAAGGGTACAAAATGTCTTTCCCGACAGCCCAGTAGCGAGATCAGTCTCCCATAACCCGTTCTTGACATTCTTGTCATCACTTGCGAGAAGTCTGGCGATCCCTAGAATGAGCGCAACGCAATGCTGCGTTGTGCTATCTGGTCCACGGCGCTTTTTCTGATCGACAGCGGCGGAAGGAGTGCGGCCCTTTTCACCTGTGCCTGTGACTGGGATGCCAAGGGATTTGGCGACGGCCATGTCGATTGCTGCGTTGCGGCCGCCGGTAGTGAGGATCAACTTAAGATTGGGAAGAGACTTGAGTAACTCCGCCGGGAGAGGAGTACGTTCTCTCATGGCAGAGATCACCGTATAAGGCTTGAGGCGGGTGGTGAGCTCATCTTTTGTGGATTGAGGAGTTGCAGGGTGGTTGAATGCTGAGAGTGTATCCCGGTAGGTGGTGATGTCGAATGTAGGCTTCAAGGATTCGAAATGTTTGGCTGCGATGCCTTGATAGTCGTCCAGAATGGCAAGTCTGATTGAACCTTTGGGTATCGGAGGCATTGTGATTATCGTTGAGTGGTGGTAGTGTAAGTGTCCAGGATCCGAAAGGTGGGGATACGAGATTGAAGGAGCTCAATATGTCGGTATGCTGTACAGGCAAAATATACGATTATTTGAAACTTGATAAGTTCGACAGTGCCAGAGAATAACACAGAATACTGAGATTTGGAGTAGTATCCAAGCAGTTTGATGTTGGGAAATTAATCTGAAGCGGGGTTTCCGAACATCGGATGAAGCTTTATCCATGGCCGCAATTTTGGATTCGTCAGCACCACATCTTTACTAGGTCAGAAAACATAATCTGAACAATCGAGTTTGAGTGCGATTGATTCTTCCCTCAAATACTCTAATCTCATTGATCTATGTTTACTGATAACCTGTCTCAAACATGCGCACTCAACCTTGCAAGCCTTGTGTTCAAGTGTGGCGGGACTTGGCACGGATCCACTAGGTGCAACGACATCAATCCACCAACTATGCTTCAACTTGTCACCAGCCCTCATTACCCCTCGATGGGGTCTTGAAATCGTGTTAAACTTATATGCCATTTATCGACGTGAAACAACATCATGTGCTTCCTCTGGAGATGCGAAGAAATTCCGTCCGTTTCTGTGACAGCTTGCCGATATCCTTCTCGTCGCACTCGCCCTTGAGCTTCCGTGGATCGTAAACAAAAATGGGCGAAATGTATACCAATTTTGGTGGTGGAAATATGGACTGCGATACGCACAGTACCGATGACTTCAAAGCCATGCAATCGTAACACGGTGTTCGTCAAATCGAAAGAAGTTATATGTCTAGCGAGACGGAAGATTATGTATGATGCCATGTCGGAGAAAACAAGTCAAGGCTCAAGCACAATCAGACATTCGAATCGGAAAATGGAAAAGCAAGAGGATAGTTGGAAAGAATGCCTCGCCTACCTCGCCGAAAAGAGATTGCATGCGTCGAGATTTCATGGAAGATTTGTTTCACGAGATTGATCGACTTCCAAAATGGACGTGAAATAAGACGTAGTTACCGAGACGACCTATACCTGACTGCTTCTGAATTTTTTTACATCTGGATCCGGTGGCAGAGATCTGTGTTGGCAAAGAATGCATGGTTTCAACCATTGCTCGCCAGAGCAGAGGATGAGATCAAATCCAATACCCCTTTGTGGCCCTCACGTCACATTTTCGCACACTAAGCTTATCATCTGTTGCTGAGCTCTACGGCTAAGCTCTACGGGTGAGCTCGACTACGTCTACACGATTACGCCAGCATGGGACTTCCTCGGTATCTGACGATGAGCTGTTATCATCTGTGAGATGCTATCGTCATTAGCAGAATCACACCTAGGTACGGTATGGTAAGGGGAAAAGTTTCGTCCCGGTTTCTGTCTGCCTGTCTATTGTTGGTATTTTGCCCTTATTTTTGGCTTCGCTGCTCGTTGCTTCTTGTACTTGCCATTTCGTTCATCATTGCAACTACCAGCCTCATTTTCAAGTCTACTTGGTACTGTAATTGCTTTGCCTTCAGATGTTAAAATGAAATCGGTTCTGCGCGTACCCCGATAGCGGTCAAGGACCATTTGCACCATGAGAACTCAAAAGGTTATATCAATTTTATAGCAAGGCCAACTTAGGAGTCCATTTGCAGACCAAAGCTTCAACAGTACCACATCAGTTTATCTCAGGGGAGATCATCATGCCATCCTTTCCGTTGCTGAGATACAAGCCATCAAGGTAGCCTTCATGCCTCCGTTTTACTATCTATGGTTTCATCACTGTCAATGGCAAAGCCCAGATACCTCAATCCGTATTGTCTATCACGTCATGAACTTGACTTGGCTTCGCTTATCATGATTCATGAATCTGCCAATGGCTCTTGCTTGAGCTCGTGGTAACTCGAATGTGCAAGGCAAATTCTTCTGCTCATTAAAGCTGTACTTTTAATTGCGGACTTCCTTACAGCAGACGAGAATTCTGTAGTGTCAAGATAATATCTGATCAAAACTGCCCTTGAAAAGGTCTGCCATACAGAGGCGTACAGTTAGCGATGAATGACGCCATGCCATTGAACTTGGAGTCTAGGACATGGCTGAACATTTACGCCCTGATTTGACTCTTATGGCTTGTTTACTACTGTGACAGTATGCTGGTTGTAGTCTGATGGCAGAACTTCGGCAATTTGAAGGTTAGTCGTTGACACGTTCGCTTCCGCATGTCAACAGACCTTCGAGCCTTATTCTTCTGTACACTTGGATATTTCTTCCCACCTACGACACAATTCGAGACTATAACCCAGCAACCCAAAATTGTGCAGCATGGCGGATAATCAAGAAGCTTCCAAAGGGTGACAAGGAAAAGGAGCTGAAAGACGTAAATATCGCAATAAAGACAAATCGGCTGCACCCAGCTCGAAGATGACTTCCGTTTCACCTCCTGGAGAGAAGAGCACCAAAGAAAAGAAATCCACGGAGAGAGATCCGCGCACCGGCTATCGCTTTTGTCCCTGCTTCCAAGCCAGCGCGACCCCCATCGAAGTATAAGCCTTACTCGGACGCTGCAGGGCTTTTTCCTTTTTTGGCGCAGCAGAAACGCTGGGAAGGAAAGAGGGCTCAAGCTGATATCACAGAGCAGAGTAAGAGCTCCATATCCTTCACTTGAGGGTAGCATTCCAGTGTCATAACAGTCTCTCAAGACATTGAGATCGAAGTCGTATAACCATCTCCATATATTGCCTGAAGACGATTTTCTTCAGAAAGTTTCGGACTGATCGCTACTCTAGATTCTGTCTCTAAACTCGTAACTCAGCCTCGCGTAATGACCCCACAACCTCCCCAAGGTCTCATCAACAATGTCTCTTCTTTTTCGCGCAAACCTCTTCTGTACCAAGCACAAGCACCATGATGGAGTCCACTACACCAGCCAGCGAAGATAGTCCTGATCAGTCACTTGTAGGACCCTTAGTCGCACCTCAGCTTCCAAGCACCTGGACTGCTCCACCTCTATCAATTACTTCCTCTGCTACATCTCTTTCCAGCAGATCGATCACCTCAGGTGCCCCGAATTACCCTTTGGCCCCATCTCTCACAGGAACCCTGTTCATGCCTCAGCTTGCCAGCACCGAGTCTGGATCAAACTCGTCCTCTAGTTTATCTACTCCAGGCATCACATTTGCTCCTCCTGTACCAAACAATTTATTTCCTCCGGCTGGCCCTAGCCTCCCAAGTAATGCGCCAGCTCTACCCAGCATCCCAGACAGCCGGTTCTCACCTTTTCCAGGTCTTGCTTTGGGTGCATGGAGAATCGAAAACAACCGCGCCTACACTCGAACCTCAGATGAGCCTCCGCAGAAAGCCAGAGCTACCTCAGGTACCGCCTTTCGACCTCTCCTTTCGCCAAACGCCCCAGTATCCTCAGCTTACCGCGCTCTACCCGCTCCTAGCATTAAAAATGGTCAGTTGATCAATCCCAGTGTGCACCAGCCTCAAATCTCAGCACCTGCTAGGAAATCCCAATCCTCCGTAGCTCCGGCTGGCACATCTGCTTGCGTTATACCACCAGTCAGACCTCGGATCATCCTGAATACTCGACCCAGACGACAATCTCGTTCTCCCATACGCACCGTAGCAAGCTCGAGTTCGGTTCCGCCTCCATCGCAGACAAATCGACCTCCAAAGTCTGGTTTGTTCGCTACAGGACGAGGTAATCAAGCAGAAGGAAGTATAGCTCCAGCTCGCGCGGTCTCTAATGATCTCGGTGGACTTCCACGTGTTTCTCGAACTGTCATCGCCCCTAGAGGTCATGCTGCTCTCGAGCCCCCACAGTCTACCATTTACCAATATGATGTCGAGCTGTTCCTTCTCAAAGCTGATCAGATGGTATGTCTCAACCCTCTTTTTGAATTCACATTCTTGCTTCGGATACCTGCTAATACCACCTAAGTTCAAAGCCTACTACCGCAAGGACGAAGCTCAAGTTTACACAAACTTTCAGAATCTCGTTACCCTCCTGATGAAATGGCAACCTTTTAGTGAATACGCCTACTTCCCGCTCAGCCACTCCTCTTCAAACGGTCATGACGGTATGTATCCCACTCTCTCCTCCCTCGATGTCTCGAGCTCTTCTTTGGAAATTATCAACCCCATTCTATCCTCTCTACTGGAGCATCGTGAAGGCTTCTTGAGACATTACTAACCTCTTTCGTAGTTGGCCACCTCCTAGCAACCAACTGCGTCCGCCTAAAGCTAAGCTGTATCCTGCATGACCTCGAAGCCTATTTCCACGACCAAGAACTCTCAGCCATACACCAGATCCGCACCCTCTCGGCCGCAGACATCGCAGACTACGAAAAGGATCCCGCGAGCTCGTGGTTGTATTGCCAGCAGGCGGACAAGCATTTCTATATGAAGGCGAAGGAGGAGATTGGTCGTGTTTGGAATGTGGAGAAGAAGAAGTTGGTGGAGAAGGGCTTACTTGTGGGTAGGGAGGAAGGATTTGGAAAGGGAACTGGGTGGGCTTCGAGACGGAATGAATGAAGTTTGAGCCATCTGGGCATTTGGAAGCGCGAAAGGGGAGTTTTTTTTTCTCTTTTTGGTTTGCAGATCGGAGGGGTTTTGTGGTTGCGATTTTGAGGAAGAGAAGCTAGGAGGCTTGAGAGGAGTCGTACGATATACTACTTTTGTTCTTGTGAAGAGTTATGTCATATGATGATATGAAGGGCGTGCCTGAACACTGGTTCTGAGTGCACGAGATATCAGTGACCTATCATAAAACAGTTTGCAACATGATCCTGCTCACCGAACCTGAATCCCATTATCAAAAGCAAAGGCACAGTATCGTTCGGTTCGAGGAGCGCACAAAGAAGAATATCTCGTCTCCTCCGAAACGTACTTGACTTTTCATGTATAGTCCTCCTCTTCCTTTAGATACAGTGTCCTTATTATACTAAATAGTGGTCCATTTATTACTGTCTATCCCTCTACTTCAGCGAAGGAAACTAGCAGATAGTTGTTAAGCCGGCCCTTTCCCTAGAGGTAGTAAAGAGCTTATAGATATCGCCTTGCCCTCAAATAGCTCCCTAATCAGTACTATCCTCTTACCTCTTTGAGAATCCGGAATAATTTATCTATAATAAGAAAGTCTACTAGAATCCCGAAAACCCTGAAATCGATGAACGAATCAATGTCATTCGTGCAAAGACGAGTTTTGATAATAGCGATGTACCCACTGATGCTGCGGAGATACTTGTCGACACTAGTAATGGTGAGACAGAGCAGCAGGTAATTAATAGTATCGAAGATAATATCCTTAAAGACAGCTGAAACGTGGCTAAATCGAGGAGGAATATCAGACATTACACGACGAATAGGATAAAGCCAATCATTTATTTTTCGAATCAAGTGACGAGGAACCTGGGGAGAGGGAGAGTACAAAGAGTGAATTCGTGAACAAGGGATTTCCCAAAAATGGCTTCATTTCAGGGTAGATACTGTGGTCCGTATGAGTCGGAATAACCGTGAAGATATATTTTATCAGCCAGATGAGAGATTAGTACACAGAATATTTCCCCCTAAGTATAGATATAATTGACTAGACTTTGTAAACTGCACTACCTATAGTATATTTATTAGCTTAAGGGACGAGCATGAAATGTAAGATAGCGGGGTTTCACACTCAATAACGACAATATTTCACTCATGTCTTTCCCTTGATATATCGTAGATCAAAGAGTTTTACCTCTAAGATGCAAGCTTATGGGATGTGTTTCTTCGAAGTCGATGAGTTGATCGGCAAGCCGGGATGAGGCTCCCGAGGGATTCTCGGAGCAGAGAATAAACGAGTTCCTCTTTCGGCAATCTTGGAACCCTTACTCAAATTTACTAAGAACGACCAACAGCTCGAATTCCCTTGAAAACGACAAGCTTCCCCGTGTCTCTTTCGTGGGATTCATGATAAAGGATTTTGAACTGTTTCCTCTGCTCTTAGAGATGGTTTCCAACTCCTTTAGTTCCTAAGATTGGATACAGAAGAGAAATTGATCCTTTGTAAGTGTTATTTGATAAAGACGATTGATTAAATGGACCTTAAAAAGTATAGCACTTGTTTCAGAAGGAATCGGTCTCGAAGGCGCATGCTGAAGCGGCCTTTGAGAGTTCCATTCAGTAGCTCCTGCCTGACAAAATTACTGTCCTTAGATTTCTTCTTGAAATCTTGCTTGAAAGGGCATTCGAGAATAAAGAAAACCCAGAAACTTAGACTCGATTTCGAAGCAAGAATTCACAATTAGCAGGTAAGTTTCACCTCTCAGTATTTATTCACTTACGTATTCACTTGGCTTAAATGACTTGACATTCTTTTTATACTCCCTTCTCTCTCACAATAGAGATTTTCTACACACCGTCTACCATTTATCACTACAGCATGTCGAAAAACACCAGGCAATCATGGTTTTCGAAAAAGAAGAGGAAGAGGAAGAGGGGATTATCGGAGATTTCTACCACAGACGATGAAGAAGATCGAGCGAAAAAGATAGAGGGGGGGAGCAAGGGTGCGGGAGATCAGAAACTTGGGAAGGTGAAGGTGGAAAATAATGGCTCGAGGCCAAGGATTCCAGTGCCACACCCTGACGAGTGGGGTATCATGAGGGTTGGACTGAAAAGAAGCGAAATGAATGCAGTGTATATGAGCAACGTTGATGAATTTGTGGCTCTCTTTTACAGTTTGGTAAGCAAGATCCCTAGCACCAATTTTTTCTTCGTGCATTGTTCAGTTGCCCGTGATTGACTTGAAAACTTGAGCGTTCGCTAGTTGAAAAGCGTTCAGTTCTCTACTGAAGTCTTTCTAGGGAGCTGAATAATTCGGAAAGTGGTTACTTGCCAAACAGATACTGCTCTGACGATGAACAACTTTCGAGAGTCTAGGTGTTCAACTGGAGCAGTGAACTCTCCAAGAAAAACTACATGAGAATATTACTGATGTTCATATATAGGGTCTTCTCAAAAGTGATATATCCAAACCGCTGGCACTCACAACCACAGACGTCCAAGCCTCACGCTTAGCAGCCATCTTACAAACATGGCTATCAACCACATCCTCGCCCTCATGCGCCTCTACACTCTCATTTTCGGCCATATCTATACCTTTACCGCCCTCACCATCCTCAACAATCTCTGACCTGCCGCCATTTAACACGAAGCAAAGATTTGGAAAACCAAGCCTCGTGATACCCAGAAGAAACTCCTCACTGCCGAAAACGCCACCGGAATTCAGGAGTCATAGTGATATCCTACTGGCTTATTCGCATGGCAGAGTTCTAGGAAAGCAGCTATTGGATACCTGTCTCCACAAGGGCATTGATGATATCTCGCTGGACAAGCTGATGAAAGATACGGCGAGCTTCTACGCGGAGTACGCGCAGGATCTGGGAGATCAAATTGATCAGGAGCTGCAAAGTCATCCTATCCCACAAGGTCAAACCCGAAATCAACACGGCAAGGTGATTGCCAGGCACGAGGAATCGGGAATGGCAAAGAATCGATCATTGACGTCGAAGAGAAAGAAGGTCAAGGACAAGGATGAGACGAAGAAGAGACGTATTCAACCAGACTCAGTCCTAGCTCTCGTTCTCGGAAACGATAGACCGGGTGCATGTTATCCGGGAATGGAAGTTCTGAAGGAGAACGCGGATATGTTGTTCTCTCTAGTCCAAGGCGCAAGCGAAGAAATTGGGCAGATGCTGAAGAGGGCTGCTGAGGAAGGGATTGGAGGTTAAATCAATTGAAGACTTGGGCGAGTGAACGGGAGAGGAGGCTGAAAGAATGTTAAGGGCTCTAGTCAAGATTTCTGGATAACTAAGACGGTGATAGTAATGGTATTTCGTAGATAAGAATTTAAAATGAGAGACAGACGAGGGCGAGGGAGCACCATCTGCGTTTCAAGTCACGAAAGATTTTCAAGACATCAATAAGACATAGCTCAGAAGACTCGTATTACCAATTGTTACACAATCTTACATTTTGCTCGGCATCCTCATACCACCATCAAGTCTTAATACCACGCCATTTAACATGATATTCTCGATGCCATGAGTGACCAACTGCGCAAACTCATGGGGTTGTCCTGGCCTTACTACATCGCCGATAATTAGCCTATCTCTTCATTTCCTTTCCATTATCTTCCCTCCCTCCTCCTCCCACCGCCCTCATTTTTTTCATTCTCAGAATGAGCTAACCAAAAAGAGCATGAAACGCAGCATGACTTACCAGGAAACTCCATAACCCTCAACAAACTTCCCCTAACCTTCTCACTCATCATACTCGTCATCCTGGACTCAAACAAACTCGGCGCCACCGTCACAACCCTAATGCCATACCTTGCCAAATCTCTCGTTAATGGTAAAGTGAGACTTGCGATTGCGCCCTTGGATGCGGAGTAGGCTACTTGGCCTGGCTGGCCGTCGAACGCTGCTGCTGAAGCGACCATTATAATGACGCCGCGCTCGCCGTCGGGACCGACTGGGTCGGCGGAGGCAATATGTGGGAGAGCTTGGCGGATTAGATCGATGGTGCCGCGGACGTTGACGTTCATTACGAAGTCGAAGTCGTCCAGGGAGAAGGGCTTGAGGTTGCGGTCGAGAATCTGGAAGGCGTTAGTTTGAAGCTGAATCTGTATGATAGCAGCCTAAGCATGAGGAGAGCTAGAAATTTTGTTTTTTTCTTCGAGATCTTCAAAGGAGCCAAACTACATCTTCGTTGCCCACAGAAAATCAAACGGAGATAAGCACGTGATGATCCTTAAGCATCTATCTTACGTCGCTCGATCCCCAATTCATTCTTCAGTGGAGTTAAAAATCAAGAGAGGGACACAACATAAAGACACTCATCCAACTAACC
>JACBAH010007186.1:0-22898 GCA_014282315.1 Neospermospora avenae | reverse complement strand
TTGGTGGGAAAAGACTGCCTCGGCTATCTGAGCTGTGACAGTTTTGCTTGCCTGTGACATTCGCTTTCCCCGACAGTAAGCGAGCCCCGAGCGAAACTGGAGGTGGGCCGGCTAGTAGATCCAATGAAAATATACTTATTACTCCACAGATTCACATTCATTCAGATGATTGGAGCTATCTTAACCAGGGCCGGAACCGGTGTATGGGTCAGGCACAGCTTAACTTAATTTGATGGGCAGCAGGCAGATCCAAGTCATTTTTGACTGGTTGGCGTCAGGTACCAGGGTCAAAAGGGAGGAGGTGAAGCTCCGGGTGGTGTTACGTCGTTGTGTTTACTGCGTGGAAGCGGGGTCACATGCGATTGTTGGAATGCCATCAGATGAAGATCTGGAAAGCCTGGATTTATCGGATCCTTAACGTCGGGTGTTGATGATTCGAAATTCGACTAATGCTATAAGATCATTCCAGCGTTGGAGATTAAACTTGTGTGCTACACTTAAATCAAAGAGAAAATTCTTGTTGTGAAGATCAGAGAGACTTGGCGATTATTTTCTCTGGATGACGTCGCAGGTGTTCCAGTGACAGCCGAGAAATGCCCAGAAAGCAAGGGATGATCGTGTCACGTGTCATGCTCGCTGAAATCCTGGAATGTGCTCAGAGGACCGAACACCGATGCCGAACGAAAGAAGCATTAACTAGGTGCTGAGAACTGAGCTGTTACAAAATCATATATGAAGCTAGGTACTTTATGCTATGCCCACTACATTGACGAGAAATTGAACATCTTTGGTCTAAGCGAGCCTAGCGAGGCATATGGAAACATTAGAGCGTTAGCTGAGAAATTTCGATGGTGTCTATTCGACGTCTACCGACGAGATCAAACAGAAATTCCGTGGCTAGTTCTGGTATTCTCGACTACTGATCAGGTTACATCCTGAAGCAACTTCACGACTATGAAGGTTATCCGCGTCAATGTCGTAAAAATTTCGACTCTGACAATTCCAGTAGCTAACCTTGATCCACTGACTTGGGAAAAAAGTTCTAAGCCGCTTCGCTGGAACGGAACTTGTGCCGCGTCACATGGAAAGTCATAAATTGTAAGCAGGCGAGGAAGTCTAGTTACGCGAAGAAGAGTCCAGTACTGAGAATTATCATCATAGATTTAACCTACAACACCCCCTACCAAAAGAAATCCCTATTGTTCAGGTTGAATGTGCGGAAAGTACTTTTGAGCCCTTTCTTTACTCCATGCTATGCATCACAAGATCTCCAGGTTCCTCTACTACTCTACTCCTCCTCGTCCCCATTCGCCATCTCCTTCCTCTTCGCAGCGTTCGTAACCCACTCTTGCGTCTTCGCAAGCACCTTCTCCCTACTCTTCTTATCTCCATTCTCCTCCTCCCACACACTCCACCTCCTAAACCAATCCACGGCCTTCTTCGGCTTCAGTCCCTTGTTCATCTTAACCATCCTCTCGAACACACCTCTCACAATATCCTTCTCACCCTGCTTAATTTCCAGTTCCAACAACTGCTGCCAGATATCGAGACGCTTTGGGAAAGTTGTGAGTAACGCTTCGAACATGGTACGGCCGCGTTCGGGAGAGCCAGTTTTGGTTTTGAATTCGAGGGAGGCGAATTTGAGGGTTAGTTCGATGTGCAGTTTGGGTATGAGAGATTGTTTGGCGCGGGAGAGGAGGGCACGGGCCCGGTCCGGAGAGGCGAGAGTGGCGAAGAGGAATTGTGCGTAGTTTGTCCAGACTGCGGGGTCTTGGGAGAATTTCTTGACGAGGACTTGGAAGAGGTCGTCTGCTTTCTGTGAGATTGTTAGTTGTGCCCCTTCGAGTGCTTGGAGAGATGGACTTACGTCGTGCTTGCCAGACTTGATATAGATGCTGGTCAGTTCCTCGTGGATTGCTTGCGCATCGTTGTATTGACATGCTTCCTTGAAAACTTCTTCTACCGTCTCATCGCTACCATGCTTGATCTCCAAAGTGAGCAGCGCGAGCCAAATTTGTAACTTCTCGGCTTCTTCGCCCATATTGATCGTCTTGATAGCTCGCTTGATTACTTCTCGTGCTTTATTAATCTCGCCCAGTTGCTCCTGGAATACCATGTATTTGATCCAGAGATCCGAGGAATTTGGCTCTCCGAGCAGGATACGCTCGAAGTCGCTGACGGATTGTGGACCGTTAGCATCAAGGTCGCCTGTTCGGTCGACTGTGTTCTCGGCCTTCCTGCGCTTCTTCTTTTTCGTCTTCTCACTAGTTGCTCCATCGTCTGATCCAGCATCTGATAGAGCATTCATCTCGTCAAGGGCATTGCCTGACCAGTCGAATCCTCCTGTGCTGAGCGCGGGAACACCAGCATCGTCTATATCGGGCATCTCATCATCCGAGCCTTCGCTTTCCTGGCCCCCGTCACTGCCAACATCTTCAACATCGTCTAGATCGATACCACCATCCTCTTCTTCGCCCTCTTCTTCATCGTCAGAATCACCAGTGATCTTGACGCCCTCCATCCCACTCAGATCTTCATCATCGCTGTCTTCATCTGATTCGACATCGCCAAAGTAAGAAGCTTTGAGTCCGAAACTGATCCGCTTCTTTTCTCTGTCGACATGTACAATCTTGGCTTTGACAATGTCACCCTCTTCGTACAATTTCCGGACGTCGACAACCCGATTCTTGTCAGCCATTTGGGACTGATGACAAAGTCCGCTGAGGTTTTGCGATCCGTCAATCACAATGAATACACCATAGTCTTCTACCTTCCTGACCTTGCCAGTCACAATCTGGCCATGTTTGAGATCGTTGAAGCTTAGCGGAGCGACATAGTTCTTGTCGAGGACTGATGCTTTCAGACTCATCTGAACGTGGTTCTTGGCACGATCGACCAAGGTGACCTTACCCGTGACGAGCTGATCAACCTGGAACTCATTTTGCCACTCCTTGATGTACGAATCTGATAGCTCAGCTACACGAACCCACGCAGTGACATTTCCGCCTAAGTTGATAAACAGGCCTCGGTCGGAGACGTTGCTGACAAAACCACGGACGATATCATTGACCTTCACCTGCGATGCTGAAGATATCTCGGGGTCCTTGACCTCAAGCGACGAGTTCAGAACCCTCGAAGGTCGCGTTGAAAGTCTGATCTTCTTATTGGGTAAGTCGATGTCAGTCACACAGACTCGAACAATCTCATTCTTCGAGTATGTGGTAGGGTCTGCTTCCGAGTAGTCGTCGGCGAGATCAGTAAGGTTTACGGGAGCGGACAAACTGTCGCTGAGTTGAACCATGATATGTCTCTCGTTGGTCTTTGTGACTTTTCCGGCAATGACCTGTCCTTTGCTTAGACTCTTGAGGGTCAATGGCTCTGATGACTTTGCGGAGCGAGCGGAGAGATCAAGGCGATTGTTTGCTGCGTCGACGTTCTTGACGTGGACCCTGATAGCTGAGCCTATTGGGAAGTTGGACTCGAGATCTTGAAGTTTGGACACATCGTCGGAAACGTCTAGGGCGAGGATTCTTCCGCGTACGTTAGGAGAAAGATTGACCCAAATGTAGCTTTCTTGGATGTTATTCACATATGCAATCCACGAGGATCCCAGCTTGACCTGGTCGAGTGTGAGCGGCTCCTGAGGCTTGCTGGACTGGTCACTTGGCTTGGCCGATAGCTCGAAAACTAACGTCTTGCCCGATCTGTGTGATATTGGCAAAAAGCGATGATTTCGTGCATCGTGGATTCCGAGGACTCGAACATTGAGGACCTGCTTCGGTGAAAACGACTTCAGAGGTCTCTTGCGATCCTTGATATCATCCCATGAATCGAATATCTGAGAGACGTCTATCCGACCCTGGATATTATCTGCCAGCTGAACATTAATTTGAGTGTCCTTAACCGAAGCAATCGTCGCCTTTGTCAGTCTACCCAGTGTAAGATCATCGAGGCTCTTGAGTGTTGAATCGACAGGATTCACAGCTGCCTGGTTCACAGCCACAGAGGGTGCGGATATTGGAACTGGCTCCTTTGCAGCCTCGGAATCAATCATGGCTAGTTGGAAATTCTGTTGTGCGTGGTCGACTCTGACAATCTTTACTTTCAGTGTTTGATTTTTCTTCAGACCGAAATCTGGGAGTGACATTGCTTCTGCGCTCAGTTTCACCTTCGGTAGTAGGCCTGTCAGACCTCCCGCGAATTGGACAAAAACGGCAGTGACGGTAATGTTTCTGACAAATCCGTGGACAACCTTGTTCTCTTTGACATCCTCGAAACTCCTCAAAAGAAGCGAGGCTTTCGCATCCCGGATGAGACTCGGCTTGTTGGTCAAAACAACCGAGTGCTTAGGCTCGTTCTTTTCGAGGACCAGAAGATCTGTCAAAGTTTGCCCGACACGGATCTTCTTGAGAGCAGATGCGCTCTTTTGTGATGAACCGTCTGTGAGATGTGCCACGGAAAGACTAGCGCGAATACCTTGCAGATCCAGAGAAATGCTATCGGTCAACTTCTCGTTAACCACCGCAGATACTGTCTCCCCTATTTTCAGCTTCTTCATGACAGCTTGCTGGGCAAGTCCGAACGAAGAAGGGTCTTTGCAAGATACAATCAGCTTTTCGTCCTCTGGGTCAACGCTCAGAACGTGGACATTAACGACCTGGCCGATACTGAAATGCTGGCTGGGATCCTTAATATATGCCTCGCTCATTTCAGCCACAGGTAGGAATCCACGGATAGAGCTGTAGAACTGAACAACAGCACCATTGGGGAGGACATTGATAATTGTGCCGGGGCTTTGCATGCCCACTGAGATGTTGTCATAAAATACAAAAATCTCAGCGTCTGAATTGACCAAGGTTTTTTTGAGTGTGAGGCGGATGTGTCGTTTACCAGGATCTGTCGACAGAACTCTAGCTTTAACCACAGATCCCTCCTTGTATTTGTTTTGAGGATCGGATAAATGAACATCTGACATATGTGCTTCTGGTACCAAGCCAGTTATACCTTCTGCAAGATTCACTAGCACACCTCCTACACCTCGGTCGTTCAAAATCAGTTTTTCAACCTTTCCCTTCACCACTGTGCCGATAGTAATATCTTCAATTCGGAGAAAGGGCTGCGCAAGAATCGACTCCTCTAGCGAAATGAGGTAGATACCATCAAGTGAATTGTATCCGACCACCCTTCCACGATGCTTCGATCCAATTTTGTAATGTCCAGTAGCTTCCGAGAGGGTCTCGATCTTTCTATCCTTGACTCTGGAGATGTGCACAAAGCCAGCGACGCCTTTCAAGCCCAAGTCAACAAACAGTCCCATACCAGGTTCTACTTTCTGAACTGTCACTTCCTCGATAACGGCCGAAAGTGGCAAGATATCGAGAGGATTTTTCTTCAGCTTATCTTGTATAGCTTGCTGAGGTAAGAGAAACATGACATGGTCCAGTAAGGAAACTCCTAATTTAGCAGGCTGTGCATTAGGAAAAGTGCAGATTACTCTACCCTTGACCCTGCTGCCAATCTTATATCTCTTCTCCAGATCCGTATTACTTGCTCCGGTACCTGAATGAATCAAATCAGCTGTAACATCGAGCATACCCATGACCTTTCCAGCAATTCCTCTCGGAGTAATATCTGCGACAAGAATCTCCACTGCGGTACCAGGAAGGAAAGCGTCGATATTCGGAGCCTCTGAAAGATAGTTTGGCTTCTTGGGATGTGCAATCTTGGCCGGATCCATACACAACTTAACAGTCTTTCCATTGGAATTTAGACCAGTAATTGTGCACAAGAAGACAGCACCCTCTTGAATGCTCGAAAAGTTCATTCCAAATCCAATGTCATTCGAGGACATAAAACCTTTTATAGTTGGGTCCGGCAGACCAAGCTCCATAATAAGACCATGATCCTCTACACTGGCCACTGACGCCATTATTGTGTTATTCACAACAATATTTTGTCCAGTCAAAGAGCTATTCGATTGTTGCGGGCTCAGTGATAGCTCAATGTGCCTCTTTGCCTTGCCAGACGCTGCCGCTTCTTCGTCTTTCGTCGATACAACATATGCTCGAAGGTACTGGCCGATCTTGAATATCTCCTTCAAGTCCAAATCCTCGATTTCGGTCTCTTCGTCATTATTTTCTGCTGCGGCAATAGTAACATCGACCCTTTGGGTGATCTTGTCGGATATGGAGGTGATCGGTACATAACCAGTAAGGTTATTCGGTAATGAGAGAGCAATATCACTGTCGTTGATCTGCGAAACCTGTCCAAGAACTAAAGAACCTGCGACCAAACGCTACACAATGTCAGAAGAGGGTTGCGATACTTGGACCTTAACATACTTGGTAACTCAAACCCTCAATCCTGACGACTTCCTCATCAGCCTCAGGAGCAGTATTTCCTTTCTTTCCATCTGCCTTTCCTTTCGATTTTGATTTGGACTTCTTCTTTCCCGCAGTTTCGCCTTCTTCTCCAGCTTCTTCGGCGTTCTGAGCTTTTGCGCCTTGCTCAAAAAGAACATCTCTTGTCGCCTCGATTTGAATTTGTTTGTGCTCCAATGGCGTCAACAAACTTGCGCCACCTCGAGGAAAAGCTGCATCTTCTTCGCGCAGTTGCGATATTTTCGGAGCCTGTGGTATCCTCGCCTTCACTGGCTTTTCCCCTTCCTGCTCGTCTGCTCTGGGCCTTTTCGAAGGTCGATTGTCTCCCTCTGTAGGCCGTGACCGGGCGAAGGCCTCGTTTGTCGGACCACTCTTTCTCTTCTTTTCGATCGGCGCCATGATGTTGTACGTGGCGATTGAAATAGATGTTGGAGAAAGTCCTCAGGACATTTACATTTGAACGAACTTCTTGAACATTTTTTGATGGAAATACTTTTTTGGCGGGGAACGGGCTTAGCGCAGCCTATTGGCAGGCAGGCAGGGTCTAGACGATAGGTACCTAAGGTAAGCTAACGTAGGGTAGCCTTGCACCTTGCCTGGCTCGTGGCTAAGGTATCGGTGTCAGAATAAATTGCCGGTTGAGTCGAAGCAGATATTAACTACTTTCGTAAGAAAGTAGGTAGATATGCCAACTCGATTTGGTGACATTATCAAACTTTCCAGCTATAGTCATATGAAGTTGTCGTGATACTATTATCCTCTCGAGCTACAGTTACATGAATTTATCGTGACAGTATAATCCTTTTGAGCTAAAGTCATATGAAGTTATCTTGCCATTAGTATAATGATGACTTGAAGTCATAGAAGGCTTTCCCAATATGAAGATGCTGCTATTGCGAGGTGCGCGTTTGTCTTGATTTGCCACCCTTTTCTGGCATCGATTGGCTACCGTAGGCATTTTAGGGCGAAGTAAACTCTTCGATAAAGCAATGTCTACAAATATTCAAAAGACTTTGAAATTTCACTTTAGTAATATCGTATATAACTTCCGTGGCATAGAACCAGGATTGTGACTTGGTAGTATAACATCTTAGGATCGTATAATCGTTCAATGACTTTATTCAGCTTGGTGGTTCTTTTATTATGATTTGAAGACGGGAGGGACTAGGTAAGTACGCGAGAGGGGACCCTTTGTATCACCGAATATCACTTCTGCCAGCCAAAGCCCAAGGCCGAGGCTCAGAATCGCACGCATAACACCCATATAAAGGAGAACGAACTGATTGTTACCTCTGTAAGAAAAATAACCCCCGGCAGCGCCGAAAAGACCCTCTATCTCAATTGCTGTTCAATGACTTTATCAAGGCGATCGCTTCGCCTAAGACGAATTCCGTCACCTCCTCGACAGAAGAGTTAGTTTAGTCAGCGCATATATTTTCAAGGCTGACACTTTTTAATCAACTTCAGAAATAGTATATTAACGTTTAGAGTGGTTTGTTCCGTGACGAATCCATATAATCGAGGAGTAACTTCCAGCAATTTGTCACAAGCAGATATCCTGCCTCAAACTCAATTCCTGACCCGATAGGCAGGGTCTAGAGGATACTGTAGCCTTGCCGGGCAGCCTGCTGAGCTTGTGAGCATCTCTGGTAAATACTGGCGACCATACAAACGGGATGTTCGATGGTTTGATACAAATTTTTTATAATTGATGTTAATTCTGCGTTTCATGTTCTCTATCGGTTTCAGCACTCTATCAGTTTTCACTCCCTCCGGAGTCTGATCCACCTCAGGCCTCGTTAAATTAAGCACTGTACCCCAATGGAAGCTTAAAGAGCGACAGCTTCTGTCTTATGTCATAACTTCTCTCCGCGACTCTCACAATTTCATTTACACCGACTTATTGACTTCAGCATCTCAACTCAGGTTGAATTTGTACCCTGACTGATTCAGTCAATGAGTGTTGAAATTACGTAAGCCATTCTGTGACCCGAAGTGACTGACTGTCGGGCCACGAGACTTCGCGGGGTTGACATCAGGCTGCCAAGTATTTCAAGTCAACACTGCACGAAGAAGTTGCCTTGCTGGAAAGAATATTGCTAGACGCCCAACTCAACTTTCGCTTGGTCTGCGTGGATACATATCTGCGCCCGTTCTCTTCTTTAATGGGACCATTACGGAAATCCAAAAGAGCACGAACCAAGCCACCAAGTGTGGACGACCCAGCGATTGGAAGTACCTCGACATTGCCACAAGTAGAGGACAGTCCTTCGCCCGCGACAGCCTCGACTCCGGCTTCTGATGTTCCCAAAGATCCTTCTAACAAGAGAGAAGATGTCCCGACTCCTTTAAAGGGTACAAAAGCTGAGGCCATTGTCTCGAGGCCCGTAAGTCTTCAGACATTACATCGTCTTTCACATGTTAACTTCAGATTTAGCTCAATACGAAAGGAAGTTGGTATGGAACATGGCCTCGAAAATCTGTCGCATCTACTCAGGTAGCTCGAGAATCGATCCTGGCAGACAAGCCCACGAACTCTTCCACTGTTGACCTGAGTCGATTCGAGACGAAGAAACCACCAACTAGACCGGGAACTCCAGCAGCCAGGCCTCCGTCCATGTTACTTGGGAAAAGTAAGGAAACTTTGGATATTACTATGGGAGAGACTCTGAAGCCAGAGGTACCGGCAGACAAGTCTGGCAAGAAGGGAGACCAGATCATGTCGAATACCGAGAACACAGTAATGGACGAGCCTGGAAAGACGCAAGCAGAAGCTACTGAAGTCCAAAGCCCACCGAAGGCAGAGCAGGAACCTGCCAGACCTTCTACAGCCTCTGGATGGCTAGGTACATGGCTCAGTAGGCCGATCGCGACTACGGAATTAACAACTACGTCTAATAAGATTCCCGAGGTAGTGGAAAATGTGGATGGAAGTTCGGACGAGTCAGTCCCCGGGGTAGCAGAGGTTACAGACACAGGCGGAAATATTTCTCAACCAATTACACAGCCAGCTGCGCAACCTTTGGCTTCTTCTTGGTTCGGCTTATGGTCAACAGCAGCACCGTCCACTGCTACAGAAACTCCCACTAAGCAGCTGCCTGTCAAGCTTTCCGAAAGTGATTCAGACACTGTAATGGAGGATGCACCACTTTTAGGCCCAGCAGCAAGTCCTCTAGTAGAGCAGCCTGTTCCTGCTGCAGGTTCGAGTTGGGCATTTTGGTCTACCGAGCCCGCAAAACCCACAAATAAGCCGTCAGAGAAGTCTTTAGAACCAGGTGAGCTTGCAGTAACTGGTGAGGCGTCGGAGAACAAACCCGAGCCAGCGAAAACTGCAACTGTGAAAGGGAGCAAAAAGGATAAGACAAGTAAGAGAACCCGACCACAGTTTGCCGAGGTTATTGACTCGACGATCAAAGCCGCTCAACCAGAATCATCAAAGGCTGCATTATCTATGAACTCTGCAGCTGCGAAGACAGGGCCTCCAAATCTTTTGATACCCTCTGTGAGAAGTACATACAGGCTGGTGGAAAATCCCTCTATTCTTCAACAGATCACTCGTCTCATTCTCCATGGCCACCAGCAGCCAGTCAAGCATGTTTTTCTTACCAAAGAAACTCCCAAGATCAGGAAGGCGTTAGCAATCGGAATTCACGGTCTCTTTCCTGCGCCTTTACTCCGGACTGTAATCGGACAGCCAACAGGAACTTCAATACGCTTCGCCAATCACGCATCAGATGCAATCAGAAGATGGGCAGACAGAAATGGATCTCTAGACTGTGAGATTGAAAAGGTTGCACTTGAAGGCGAAGGAAAAATTGCCGAACGAGTTGACAACCTCTGGAAACTACTCTTGAACTGGATTGATCACGTTCGAAAAGCAGATTTTATTTTGATCGCTTGTCATTCTCAAGGCGTACCTGTTGCCATGATGCTCGTTGCCAAGCTTATCGAATTTGGTGTTGTCACATCTGGAAAGATTGGGGTTTGCGCAATGGCTGGAGTCTCTTTAGGTCCCTTTGCAGATTACAAGTCGAGATTATTCAGCGGATCTGCTGGAGAACTCTTCGACTTCGCGAATCCACAGAGTATCGTATCAAAACGGTACGAGGATTCGCTGAAGATCGCGGTCAAGTATGGAGTCAGAATCACTTATTGTGGATCGATTGACGACCAACTAGTGTCTATGGAGGTTCGTAAATGTTCATCCCTCATAATTTCCAATTTACTAACACATGTCAGTCTTCGATTTTCTCCAGCGTCAGTCATCCGTACATTTTCAGAGCCGTGTTCGTGGATGGTCGCATCCATGCACCAGACTTGTAAGTCACCATCCTTGGTCTAGAGTCAATATACTGACCACAATAGCCTATCGCATCTCGTTGGCTTCGCATTAAAACTTCGCAACCTCGGGGTCTCTGATCATGGTCTGATCCGAGAGCTGTCGGCACCTCTGGCAGGAAGTTTGTACACTGGAGAAGGACACTCGCGGCTTTACGATGATGGAAATGTTTACGAGTAAGCTTCAATCAAATTCAACCCAGTCTTGGGAAGCTACTAACACAAATCAGCCTCGCGGTCGAATACGCTCTAGAAACAACATCAGTCGGCGACGTTCCGTTAGACATTAAGAAGTACGAGATTCCCACGAACGCGAATCCTTATGTTCTGCCTTGGATCATGCGCGGCCTTCTCGAGGAGGACTTTGTGAAGACAGAACTAGATCAAGAGACAACACAGCTACTCAAGCCATTCGATGATTGGAAACCTGCAACGAAGGTACTGAAGGATGTGAAATATCGATTGGAAGCAGTTCGCTCGAAACTATAATGAGGATTATGAAGTACAAGATAAAGGCAACAGGCGCTGGCAAGGTTGGTATGGGTTACATACATAGGCTCGTAAAGATCGGGCCTGGCGTTGGAGATGATGTAGATGGTGCTTGCAAAGAATGATACCCGTATATGAATACACAAGAGTTTTCTATCAGCCTAGAAGTGGAATAAACATTTGTGCTATTTTTCTTTTGGAAACAAGCTTTACACCAATGCACGTCTAACCCGGGACCACCTGCAAGCTCGAAGTAGTCTTCGGCGAAGGAATAATCGGCCTGCACTACTTGAGTTTATAATTCGACTTTAAACTCAAGTGAAATCACAGGATAATGCAACGGTCATGGCAATGCTACCTAGTTAGGTATAGAATTATTAAGTCCCGGATCGCGTCAGTACAGTGACAATGGCCGCTGGCGACATTGGCCGAGCTTCGGTTGCGCCTGCACTGTTAGTACCCAGGTAAACACCTGACCAGATTTACATGGGTCCCACTCGCCCCTCCCTTGATGTGCTTTAGCGCCATATGCAGGAATGTAGGAGGAGGCAAGGCTGCGAACTGCCTTTTCAAATCAACACGAGCAAAACATATCTTCCTACTCTCCACACCCACGCTCGTTACTTTTTTGGAACATCACATATTCACATCACATTGCTATTTGCATCTAAAACATCCTTCCAATGAACATTCCCGGCCTCAAGACAAACATCAAGCCTGTGAAGGGCGCAGTTCACACTATCCGAGTCCAGGGCGCGAAGAAAGCAGCACCTCTACCATCTGTTGGGAAAGCACAACAACAGAATTCCAGAAAGGCTCAGAAATCTCGAGACTCTTCTGCGCGGCCATCGCCTTCTCCTGCAAATGCCCGGCCGTCCCCCGCTGCGACTGCAAGCCCAGTAACACCCACGACACCATACTCCGAGACGCATGAGTCTTCCTCCCATCTAGGGATATCGAAGCGCAAGGCTAGCAGGCAGATGACTCCTTCTTGGGCGCTGGACGATAGTGATTCTGGCAGTTCATCCAATAGCGAACTAGCCGATACCAAATACTTCAAGCGACAGAGGTTAGACCATGCCGTGGACACAAGCAGACAACTGCGCTCTAGAAAAGCGTTTTCCGATGAACATGGCTCAAAATTCCCCATGATTCATGCAGCAGATCTTTCTGCGGGGAGTCGAGGTTCTCAGTCTGCAAATGGTTCGTTACAGGCTGTCACTGTAGAGGTGAGGTACCCTAGTGCCTCACAGCGCGAAAGGTATTGTACACCCTATTCATATCGCAAATCGGCCAAGCTACTAACCTCGTCTACAGGTTCTATTTGGATTGTGGTAAAGACAAAGTCGACTCATTTGAAGAAATCGTCGACATTGCTAGAATAGTCCGGGACGTCTATTTGACAACGAACCAGGCGACCATATTCAAGAAACCCACCACTGGAGTCATCAGACGCCTAACCAAGGCTAAAAATGCTATCACTTCCCGAGGTAAAACGAGGCTGGACCCTGTTCTACTCGAGGACTTCAAGAGTGCGGTGAAATTCTACAACCAAACGATGAGAAGTCTTCTCGAGGCTGGTACCCTGGCCACAAACCTAGACAACATGCACCATTTGCCGTTGAAGATGATTGAATTTATCATGCAACAGGTATATGAGCGCGCCGTTTCGCCCACTGTAGACATCCTTAATGTTTACAAGACAGCATCGGATGAGGTCTATGGAGAACTGCTAGCCCCCTTCGTCGACAGAATCTTGAAGCAGTGTAAGCTCAAGTCCGACCAGATCTTCGTTGACCTAGGATCAGGGGTCGGAAATGTTGTTCTGCAAGCGGCGCTAGAATTTGGTTGTGAAAGTTGGGGTTGCGAAATGATGCCTCATGCTTGTGAGCTCGCGAGAAAGCAAGCAGCAGAATTCAGAGCTCGTTGCCGCCTTTGGGGACTTGAACCCGGGGAAGTCCACCTCGAGGAGGGAAATTTCTTCGCGAACAAAGCGATCGGCGAAGTACTGAAAAGGGCTGACATCGTTCTCGTCAATAATTTCAAGTTCGAGTCCCGAACAAATGAAGAACTCGGGCTCCTGTTCCTTGACCTGAAAGATGGTTGCCATATCATATCGTTGAAATCCTTTGCTGTTGGCAATGATCGCAACCCTGAAGACCCTGCCAACATCATTCAGAATGTTGATGGAGGCCAGTTTGGATTTGGAGATGTCAGTTGGGCGGCGAACACTAACCCATACTACATCGCTACGAAGGACGAAGCCCATCTTGTCAGGATGCGTGCTGCGAACAAGAGATAGGCTTATCTGCTGTTGGATCAGTCGGCTTGCTAGGGGACTTGTGGAGTCTGGACATAAAGCGAGCGTTGATGGGATTGAAATCGATTTGACAGGATAGAATGTAGAATACTGACAACAGCGAGGGCAAGCATTATGCTCGATGTTAGATAGCGAAGCATTGAGAAACACTTGATACCCCAGACATCATATTTCCTCGAATGCTTTGTTCATCTCTTCTGCTTCTCTTCCTTTCCTCGCCATCCACCGATCTATGAGATCCTTATTCTCAGCCTTCAGATCCTTGACTTTCTGCTCTGACATATTTAATTGCAAGTTCAACGAGATAACTTCATCGTGAACATCCTAAATGATCATTAATCCAACTTCCATACCACTGTAAGCACATCTGAGCACTCACATCAAGTAACTTCGTCTTTCCCCTCAATTCCTCATCTCTATCCTTCAGCTTTCGCGCAAGAGACGTCCTTTCTCTCGATAACTCTTCAATCTGCCTCGTCTCGGCTTTACTCTTCACTCTCAGTTTCCCCAACTCCGCCTCTGCACTTTTGATCCTAGCCTGTAATTGCCCATTCGATCTTAAGCTTTCTGCAAGGTCCCGTCGAAGATGCCCTGTCCCGTCATTGGTTCCTATTGCTTGTACTGGAGTAGAAGCTCGCACTTTAGGGTCGCTTGGCGTGGGTGCTGATGAGAGGTTTGAGGCTTTCTCGGCTTCGAGAGAAGCGGTGCGGTCGAGGAGGTCGGTGACTTGGTTTTGTCAGCGACTGGGTAGATTTTGGGGGAAGGGAAAGACGTACATGCTGCTATCAGATCAACGTCCAGCTTCTGGTAGCTGGCTTGCTCGCGCTCGTCGCGGTCTTGGAGGGCTTGGATATATTCGTCGCGCCATGAAGTCATGATTCTCGTTATTGTGTGAAGTGACTGTGTGTAAATTCTGCATCATGACACTATAGAAGAAAGGCGGAATTCGTTATTAAAGCGAAACTCTGATTTCTTGTAGAGAGCTTGTGACATTGTTCTCGTCACCTCAAGGCTGTATGTAGGGTCCGAGAGCCTGATCTGCCCCCTCATTAGATAGGCTGGAGCTTCAGGCGCTAGTATGTGGTGCATCCCAGCTCCAGCTCCCTCATCATCTATTGCTTCAACGACCAGAACAACTCGAACATCAATATCTTCCACGCTCCACTACACCACGAAAACAAAGGAATCTTTTCGAGGAATACCTTATACAGATCTGCCGTGATCCACCAATTCGAAAGGAGTTTAGGAAGCCCTCCCCAGTCACTATCGCGAGTCAACACTACCCGTCACCAACTTCCGGCCTCTCTTCACAATGGCGTCCCGAAAGAAGGTTTTGCTTAAGGTTTGTAAAGCCTCCTCATGGCATGTTTACAAGTAAATTCGAAAGCTGAGACTGTCACTAGGTCATTATCCTGGGCGATAGCGGTGTAGGCAAGACGAGTTTGATGAACCAATATGTACGTTTGAAACTACAAGCTTCACAGCAGCTCTCTCCAAACACTCCAGTCCACATGGAACGAAGGACTGATACCAGGACAGGTCAACAAGAAGTTCAGCGCAAGCTACAAAGCTACAATTGGTGCAGATTTCCTCACAAAGGAGGTATTGGTCGATGATCGCTTGGTCACCATGCAGGTACGGACTCCCTTCACGAGACCACACCAAAACCCCTACCAAACATAACAGTTGGCTGATGTTGAATGGGTACACAGCTTTGGGATACAGCAGGACAAGAGAGATTCCAATCGTTAGGCGTTGCGTTCTACAGAGGTGCCGATTGCTGCGTGCTGGTGTATGATGTCAATAACTCAAAGAGTTTCGATACGCTTGATAGTTGGAGAGATGAGTTCTTGATCCAGGCTTCGCCCAGAGATCCGGATAGCTTTCCTTTTGTGAGTTGCTGGTGTTTTGAAGGGGTGAGGAGAGTATGCTGATTTGGGATACAGGTCGTGCTTGGCAATAAGATTGATGTGGAGGAGAATAAGAGAGTTGTAAGTCTGTTATGTGTAGATTTCGGGAGATTGTATACTGATGAAGTGCAGATTTCCTCGAAACGGGCTATGACTTTCTGTCAGTCTAAGGGTGGTATTCCATACTTTGAGACTAGTGCAAAGGAGGCCATCAACGTTGAGCAAGCATTTGAGGGTATGTATCACACCCTGCACTTTCTCCGGAGCAAATCTAACCCTCGCTCAGTTATTGCAAGAAATGCTCTTGCCCAGGAAGAATCAGAGGAATTCAGCGGCGACTTCTCAGACCCAATTAACATCCACATTGAGAACGACAGAGATGGATGTGCATGCTAGAGCAAAAAGAAAGAGAAAGCAAAGTCATGAAGAAAGAGAGAAAGGAAGAACAGTTTTCTTTCAGCTCTCTGATTGCAAGGTTCCTTTTTCCTGCATGGGCATTACCTATTTTCCCCTTATGCTATTGAAGGAAAGAACATGCAAGGATGGATTGATAGGATGTGAATTTGAAAGGGTGATGGTTGTACATAAGGATCATTCACGGCGCTTTGGTGTCTGCGTCTCCTTGTTTACAGAATGCTTAATGGACTTTTACGAGCAGCTCGGTGTTTTTTCTCTTATTGAGTGATTAAGCCAAGCTGGTAGCAGGAGAAATTGGCAATCAGTAAGTGGCAAGGAATGGCAGATGATGACATGATATCGCGAGAATATGCGAGCTCTTCTCTTTCAACTTGATTGTAAAGACGGAATTGACCTTGCCTGTCCTCGTCTGAACTTTGTAATTGACGCAAGTACTTTCATTTTACTAAAGTCTTTGGAGTACTTACTGCAGCAAGAAAGCTAGTACTCGATATTCCTTCCAAGGCTGAAGTTCAATTTCACTAAATGCCAGATACTCAATCATCTAAGAAAGTGACATGGATTCGTTGCGGTGTCACAAACAATTTGTCATGCCTGTACATAACCTTGTCTTTCTTGTGCTACTACAGAGTGCAAAGACTACTACGTAACTACGTAGAGTGAGACTTCATGTAGCTGTCATACCTAGATAGTTCTTATCTCGGCGAGAAAGAGCAGAGCAAACAGGAAAGGAATGAGCAACTGTTGGTTTCCGAAAATCTGACTATCTGGAGGTAGGTGTAGTGGGTCAAATAATAGTGGATGAATTTTTTGTAGTATAATCTGAGCAAGAGAATCTGATCCCTTGAAGCAATAGGTAGACATCTGACGTCCCTAAACCAAGCAACTATTAGGTACTGACTACTGAGATTTCCCCTTTAACTGGTGAACTCTTCTGTGTCGCGACTGCCAATTTCCCTCTCTCTGAGTAACTTCCATCTCTAGCTTAGAGAGATGGACCTTGACGACATCTTCTTCCAAGCACACCTGGGCAGACAAACTACGAAATCGTGCATTATTCATTCCAGACTACTTCCCAATCCTGGAAGCCATCGTAGAAAAGGGAAGAGCCATTTGACGTTTGATATAATAAACTCAAAAGAGCCGCCAAAGCATGCAGGAATCCTCTGGGAGTCGCCATCTTATCAGTAGCTCTCGGAACGGACTGGGCCTATCGCAGCTAAGGCTGCGTTACTGCGTACAGCACAATCACGACTTCAGCCGACAGGGATTGTGCTGATGCGGTCCGGTCCACGACACCTCGAGTTCACAATCTCTTAGCCTCTTTCACCTTTCGAATATTCTGCACGACGTAACGAGCACTCGTTGTCTTTCACTCGAGCGCTTGGATGTATTGTTAACCAAACAACATATACACGCCATGATATATATCAGTTAACCAGGTGGAAATTCCATGACTTCTGCGATTGATCGACTGCGATCTCTTTGCGACAGGACCAATATACGCTCCAACATACAATAGAAGCTTGAACAATATACTTTGGAGGATAGAGAGGAAAAACGAAGAAACAGCGAACATGAGCGCCCAAGAACCACCCGTTCCACCAGCTGCGGTGACAGACGTCCAGCTCTCTAGGGAGAGTCGATCTATAGATCTCACACGCATGCAATCCTACGACAGCAGACAGTCTATCTCCTCCATGACTCCAGGAGCCAAAGCGCAAGGCTTCAGAGCTGGTGTTGGGCTAGGGAACATTGCTAGAAGGACACTGGGGATCTTTTTGCTATTCGTGACGGTGGGATTATGGACCAGTTCAAATTTCTTGACGAGTGTAAATACCCCCACCTCCCAAGTATGAAATGAAGGAACTTTGCTGACATCTTTTTTGTAGTACATCTTCGCTGACAATACGTACTCTAAACCGTACTTCGTCACATACTTCAATACTTCGTTCTTCGCTCTATCTCTGATCCCGATTTTCTGGAGGATATCACAACAACACGGCTTCTCCCATATCAGACTTTCCATGGCTGAGTTCTGGCAGCAAGGAAAGACAAGCTACACAGCCATAGGCAGTAAATCTAACGGCGACGGAGACGATGAAGATGCCCTATCAGGATCGCAAGCAAGATTACTGGTAGATAACGATGTCGGCCCAGCATTAACCTTATCCGGCGATCCACATCTAAAGGAAGAAATGATGAGTGTATCCGAAACCGCTTGGCTCAGTCTAGAATTCTGCTTCCTCTGGTTCGCAGCCAATTACTTAGTGGCTGCATGCTTGGAATACACCAGTGTTGCAAGCTCGACTATACTGACATCGACAAGCAGTATCTGGACATTGATCTTCGGAGCCCTGGTCAGGGTAGAGAACTTCTCCTACAAGAAACTCATTGGAGTTCTGGCTTCTTTGTCGGGGATTATCTTGATCTCGTCGGTGGATTTGAGTAGGAAGAATAACGATGATCATCGGGGAAACTTCCCGCATAAATCTCAGGGAGAGATTGCCCTTGGAGATGCGATGGCTTTTGGAAGTGCGGTCATGTATGGGATTTATGCTGTGGTGATGAAGAAGAGGATTGGAAATGAGGATTGTGTGAGCATGCCGCTGTTCTTCGGAATGGTGGGCTTGTTCAATGTTATCCTTTTGTGGCCGGGCTTTTTGGTCTTGCATTTCACTGGAGTGGAGAAATTTGCTTTGCCAGATACTGGGAAAGTCTGGATTGTTATTCTCGTAAGTCCTCTGACACCTGCGGCCTTCTGATCTCTTGTCCTTTCTGTCATGAGTTTGTGCTGATGTGTGATAGTCGAATGCTGCGTCGTCCATCATTGCAGATTACTGCTGGGCATATGCAATGCTCCTTACTACGCCACTGCTGGTTACGGTAGGCCTGTCCATGACCATTCCATTGTCTCTGGTCGGTCAAATGATCATCAGTAGGCAGTACTCGAGTGCTCTGTACTGGGTTGGAGCTTTGATCGTTCTGCTGTCCTTCTTGTTTATTAATCATGAAAGCCGGGATGAGGATGAGCCTTCACCCAGGCGGGATGGCATTGACAACATTGCTTGAAGCCGGAGATTTCGAAGTCTTAGGGGCTGAAAGCTTAAGCGATACTCTTTTTGATTGCTATGCCATCGAAGAAGAGTATAGAGTCATGGATGATCTCTCTTGTTCTTTTTTAGATGCTATTCCAACGAGCAAAGTACAGGGTCATGGCCCCCTCCAGATTGGCATCTCCAAGATGAGCTTCAGGACTAGCCTCAGGATCAGCTCCAATATACGAAGGACGTCGCCCTTCCGTCAAGATATTCAAGCACCACAACTCCATATATCTCATGAAATTCTTCACTTGGTATATATTGTCGCAAATATATGGTTCTATTTGCTCGGACGAACTTGTCTCTCGAAGGACTTGTTGAGGACGGCGCATGATCGTCGATTCCCTGGAAGGAGTATGAGGTCCAAAAGCCTTGACACCATCAGCGGGCTCGAATATGTCGTCGCTGGGTTGAATTTCGGAATCATCCAGCTCATGGATTGCAGGTGGACTCCTAAAGGACTTGCCATCTGGTCATTGAAAGATCTCCGAGAAGAAGTGATAGAACTTACTGCGGATTTACAGCAAAACAATGCTATGTTGGTTTTCCAGTCGGACTCAGGAATATCATGTTGCAAATACCATTCTCAGTTCAGGTTCGATGTTGAGTAAGGCTGATGGCTTTGGCCTCGCTTCAGACGGCTGCCAGTCACTCCGCCGTCGCTCCTTCTCCTTTCTCATGACATTGACCACAAGCGAGACCACACTGTCGTCATTCTCTCGTTTTTTCTCTCTCAATTCCAACCTCAATCTCACCACCAAACTCCGTCCTTCTTCTCGGCATCGCCTGCCACCCCTTTAATCCTATCACTACATACTGTAGTCTCTTCTTTGGACGCGTATACTGTTCTTCACTATAAAACCCCCCCCCCAAGTATTGTGTCCGAAATCCGCGATCATGGACACTTCCTACATGGAATCTGTTCTAGCTGATTCCGGCGTCGACCTCAACGACCATTCGTCCATGTCTAGATCAATCATCATGACCAGCTCTGTTCTATACGGCATCGTCCTGCTGATGACATTCCTCAGAATCATCGTCCGAACCAAGCTACAACCCCCGCGTACCGCCATGGATCATTCTCGTGCCTTTGGATGGGATGACTGTAAGTTGCTTCCTGAATTTTCCGCGTTCAGCGTTACTTTTATTCTGGGCATCTTTGGCGCCTTACGACATTTGTCTAACCTTGCCCGCAACGCTGACATCTCCTCAAGACCTCATCATCGCTGCTACCTTTGCGACTGGTAGTCTTGCCATATGCTCCATCGTCGGTGCCAACCTCGGCCTCGGAAAACACATCTTGGACATCCTTCGAACCCACAATGACCAGCAGCTGGTGACTATGCGCAAGATTGTCCTGCTTACCTATGGTTGCTGGATCTCCTACGCCTTTGCCAATGCTCTGACCAAGCTGTCGATCATTGCGTCCTGCCTTCGCATCTTTCCTAACCCAATCTTCCGATCATTCATGTGGATTATGGGAATCGTCACTGTCTCACAAGGATTCATCTCTGTAATCACGATTATCTTCGAGTGCGATCCTGCTCCAAGTTCATGGGACTGGACGGTTAAAAGAAAGAGTTGTATTGATATTCAGGGATTCTTTGTCTCAATTTCTATCCTGAATGTCGTCACAGACTTTGCACTCTTGGTAGCCCCAGCTTTCTGCTTCTGGAAGATCCAGATGCCTAGGAGAAAGAAAATCGAATTGGTTGCACTGTATTCGGTTGGTCTTATGTAAGTCTCACCCTTCAAGCGTGAGCCTCTGCGTACTGATTACCCAATAGTGGATGCCTCTTCGGCCTGTTCCGTCTTGGTAGGCTCGATGGACTCAAGTCGTTGGACATCACATGTAAGCCATCCATTTTCTGCCTCCTTTCCTATCCCTAATCAGTGGCAAACAGACACTGGTGCGAAGCCACTCAACAATTCAATTGCCGAGATCAGCTTTGGCATCATTTGTGCTTGTATTCCTCCTCTACGACCTGCTCTGAGACCAATCATGCACAGCCTTCGACTACACAAAGTCTCTCCTCCTGTCAGCAAGGTTACTCCAGCAAATACTCCAGTTGCCAATGAGACCCCCCCACGCTTCGAGCACGAGCGTAGACGAACATTGTCACGAGTCGAAGATATTGGCAGTAGGCCCCTTTACCCACAAAGCATCGAGCTCGACGAGTTTGATGAAGCACCTTACCGACAATACATGGGCTCCTCCATGACTTCTCTCCGACCGACTCCCTCTGAATCTGGTACCATCCACGAGAGAGGCTCTGCCACTAGCATGAGATTCTACGTCTAGACAGTTGGAGCGTCTGATACCCTCTATGCTTATGTGCTAGGATAGTTTGGGTTGAATTTTCATTTGCTTTCAAGGATAATCAGGGGAAGGTTTTGAATGATCTGATTTGATCTGGGCTGCTATGCTTTGCGGATAGTGGTTTTGCAAGGTCTTGCTATTTACAGCTTGACGTCGTTAGATACAAATGGATGAATTAGGATCTGATATGCATGCGGGAAAGAATCGTAACTTAATAGTAATGAGCTATTAGAGGCTCCGGCTTTCTGCTCTATGAAATACATTGCTTCCACCAGATTTGCCATTATGATTGGGCTTGCATGTCCATGAGAACTTGAGCTCTACTATGATGTCTCCCATCGAAAAAACCCTCCTTTTACATTTCGTTAGCTATGGTTCATTTAGCTCTAGTGCTGCGTACAGCGCGACGTCTTGCTCATCAACCATCTCTTTGTGCCTTATACATCTGGTCCAGGTCCCAAAACTTCCTCACCTCCCTATCGACTTTCTTGGATTGTGACACAATAACAAATCCCGGATCATAACCTCGGAATGTAGAAGAGAAACGAACATGCCTCTGTGCCCAATCTCTTCGCCAGGATTGACTTAGCCGGACCAAGAAGAAAGGTAAACCTTTTCTTTAAACCCCGTGGTCCGCATACAGCGGGGGAAGTAGGCGGCTCCTCGGCTGATTCGAGAACGAGAGTATAGATGATATCACGGATTTCGCGGGAGAGTTTGAAGAATGGTGGTAGTGAGGCCGCTGCTACTCCAGGTCCGGGCTTGTGAGCAAAAGTTGGATTCATTGTGTCTTTGATGACATGAGGCTTACGGCATGGATACAAGAAAGAGAGACATTATGTTTAGTACAAGGTAGTGTACGATACACTCAAGAGATTTGAACATTAAGGCAACGCACAGGAAACATATGGTGTAACTCTTAAACTTAATGAGAAGGATCCTGTAGATGTAGGCAGCGATAATAATCCATTAGCAGACAAGCTACGCGATGTGCAAAAGCTGCCAGCAGCATGCAAAATCTAGTTTAGGAGAATGAGATGCAGAGGAGATATATTGCACCTCACGAAACAGTGGCATAATTCAAGGCGCAGAAATTGACTGCAATCATCAGTTGGGAATGCCCTCAAAGAACGACTACAGTACAGTTCTCATCCCATCACATGATCGTGCACTGGCATGATCCATCCCTGAGCATTAATTCCAAGTGGGAATGGGTGAGGTTTGAGGTTCCACAGACTGCTGATCAGCTTCAAGGTTCAGATGGGATTTTGTTATCAATTCGATACTGGATTTTGACTTTTCGATTATTGCTTTGTCAGACTGTCAGCAGGCGAGGTCAGCTCGGTCAGGTAATTTCAAGACAGAAAGCCAACTTTCTTTCTTTCTCCCTTCCTTCGAGGTCTGCTGCTCGGATCGTGTGTTAGTCAACATCAACACATTACTCGTGCCTCGCTCACACGACTCCAAGCCTGACTCTTCAAGCCTGACTTTATGAAAAAGAAGACTTACTAGCCGGCCCACCTCCAGTTTCGCTCGGGGCTCGCTTACTGTCGGGGAAAGCGAATGTCACAGGCAAGCAAAACTGTCACAGCTCGGCCAAACTTCGGTCATTGGGTTTTGGTA
>JACBAH010007185.1:0-22894 GCA_014282315.1 Neospermospora avenae | reverse complement strand
TTGGTGGGAAAAGACTGCCTCGGCTATCTGAGCTGTGACAGTTTTGCTTGCCTGTGACATTCGCTTTCCCCGACAGTAAGCGAGCCCCGAGCGAAACTGGAGGTGGGCCGGCTAGTAGGCAATCTGATTCTAGAATCTGAGCCATCCCGATGCCACACTGAAATACATCGCAAAATATTTGAGGTGTCATGATCTGAGTATGATTCATGCTACTATCCTCATATGGGGTAGGAGCAAGTGCTGATATTTACAAAATCCGATGTTTGAATTGGCTTCAAATATTTATATAGAAAGTAATGTATGTACAAAGTGCTCGGACAGCTCTTCAAGGGGCACGTATCCGTCTGTATTCACGAAGTATCGTGTCTCAGGCTCTCCGAGCCTCTCCGAGAGGTCAAACCCAGTTCAACCCCTTGTCACGAAATATTGCAGCCTACGAGAGCACCAGAGATCTCCGTCAATTCATCGATTCGACTTACAGTCCGAACCAAGCCATGTCGTCAGCAGCACGGATAGGTGGCGTGTGTCCAACGTTATGGCAGGAAATGCCGACCAGTTTCGAGCCGTCGCCATAAATTTTCCTTGTGTATCCCGAGATTGGAGAGTTGGTCTGGTCCCTGGTGAACGACACACCGAGGACATTGGACCACTGCTTGAGCTGCTCGTCGAAGTTGGCATAACGAAGCGTATTGTCAACTGTGCCGTGGTAACTATAGCAAAATCAAATTAGTAACGGCACCAAAACAATAGCATGGGAAATCCTTACATCAAAAGCTTTGGACGAGCACCAGAATAGCCTGGGTAGTATGATCGAGTTTGATCTCCCCACTGCTGTGCAGTCTTGCTCAATTTCCCCTGCGCACACTGGCTGTTCCAGCCTGGTGCACTCATATTCGGCTTCGAACTTGGGAGATAGAAGCATCCATCAGGAACGCCACCATATAGAGTTGCAGCCTTAAACACATCCGGGTATGCTCCAGCGAGCACGTTGGTCATCATAGCTCCTGAACTACTTCCAGTCACATACACTCTGCTGGCATCTCCTCCATACTTCGTCTCGGCATATTTGACCATATTGACAATAGTCTGACTGTCTCCTCCACCATTGTGCGTAAGTGACTCTTTGGAAGAAACATCCCAGCAGCCGCCAGTTGAGGGAGCTGAAGGGTAGATAACGATGAAGCCGGACTTGTCTGCTGCCTGGGGATAGCCTTGGGATTCGCCAAAGTAGCTTGGACCTGTACCTCCGCAGTGGTGGACGGCAACTACGATGGGTGGCTTGGCGAGTTTGCTCGTTGGTACGTAAACGTACATCTTAGCTTTCGTAGGCGTGGAATTAAAGTCTGTGACCAGTTTCAGGGACGATGAGAGAGCATTGGCGACGGAGAACGCAGCCGTAGCGGCGAGGACTGAGGAGAAGAACATTTCGAAGAGTCTTGTGAAGTCTTGGTCAAAAACAAGGTATAACTTCGACGATAAGACAAGACTTTATATACGGCAACAAACCACCCATCGTTCTTGTTAAATTACCTGCACATATTGAGGGGTAAATTACTTCGGCGTTCCTGTCACTCATATAGGCTGTTTCATCCAAACTCGTCTCATGATAAACGGGACGAATCAGACCATTGGTGGTTTTATTACTTCGAAGTATGTCATGCTCTAGATTCAGACTGAAGGGCGATGGGAAGGGTCAGTCTGGTGATAAATATGGGTCTGGTAGTCCATCCGGTACGGGGTAGTACATAAGGCGCACCAATGGGCGGATTTATTGCAGAACCTTCCGATGGGAATCCGCTCCACTTACGGAACTTCTAATTTCGGCTGCCAGGATCTTCTTTGTTTTTGTCCGAAGCGAGAACTTCTATGTGTTGAGAGAGACGGATTCGATTTACATCACGATGTTCTGATTTGGAAGTAGGATTTGAATTGACCCATCAATGTGTGAAGCCACAAGTGATTACAAAATTTATCAGAGTGGCATTGCAAGGCAACAGCTGATTTAAACTCCATCTTGCATGTAAAGCCACAATTTAGGGTTGGACCTAGTCAATAACCTGATATGTTTCATGTATCACTTCCTAGTTTACGCTATTCCCTCGCTGTCATGAGCCGTATTATTGTCCTCCTCTGGTAAGTCAGGCGTGTAACGACCAGGCTTCACCTCGGTCAGCCATGAACGTGCATTCAAGGCAGCTCTTGCGAGATAGAGTAACATGCGTTCAGTTCCATTGAAGCCCATCAAGACAGAAACAGTCGGGAGGTACTCGTCTTACCAGACATTCTCGACGAGTCTGTTGGCCAACTACAAAAGTCAGACAATCAGCACAGTTATGATCTTCAATATGCTTCTGCTTACTTGGTATGACAATCACCTGAATCTGTGACAACCGAGCAAGATAGAAAGGGCTGAGGGTCGATATCATCGTGGGTAATCAATAACTACTTGGTCGTAACCCATTTTCTCATCAGGTTAGAAGCACTGTTGGGCTCATCTCGATAGATTGGAGAAGCACTCCCAAATAGCATGACCATGATCGTGTCTGAATGCAACGACATCACATCATCATGAAACCATCCCTGACTACTATCAGTTGCGCAATGCCTCTATCTGTGTGCTCCGCCATCACGGGTTTAGCAAGAACGCCATATCTGGTACTGGCGACGCTCTGGTTCTATTAGCTGAATTTCATTCTACTGATAAGAATCAAAGCTCGAGAGGCACATGAAGTTATTCCAAGTCCAATTACTCTAAAATTGACTTTTTGTTCATTCTGAGTGGGGTTATTATCCCATATCTCAGCAAAATTGATCTAGATTCTGTGGACACGGAAATACTTCTCAAGAATAGTAATGGTTTTGTCCTTCATACATTGCTGTTCGGCGTCGCTTGCGAGAAGAAGTCGGTGGGGTCGGGGACTTTCTAGGGTGAATAAGCTAGGTTTGGATAATGACGGTATACGCTTCTGTGACGGATTGAGACCTACGTGCTGGGATTTGGTGAAATCATCTCTAGCATTCGCTACCTCATGGAGTCTGTCGACGCGGGGAAATTTTTTCGAATGTCCACCCATGGGGTCCAATTATCTGAGAATCCCACACATTTGCCCCATGGGGCAATGGGAAATCCCCACCAAGGCCGAATCCTCAAGCCCCATGCCGCAGCCTGTTCGAGAGAAAATACTAACAGTATCATAAAAACTGAGCAGTGATTTTTTGAATTCCAGATTACGAGAGCGGGTCCTTGCTGACAACTCTAAACAATACCATCCACGGGGATCGATCCCCATGACGGGCGTGGAGAGGACATGCCATTCTATGCTGCAGGCCCACGGATTGACTAAGCAGCTGAATATTATAGTCGGCATCATTTATTTGCTTCAGAAGCTAACCAGCAACGAGTCCTTTGCACATACTGTCTATTTCAAATGCAAAATGGAGCCATGATTAGCGAGCAAGTAATGCCTCACCACCCGTTGAACTCTCTGAGAGTGACTGGCGTGACTCTCCTCTTGGACTGAATGGGCAAAGATAATCAACACATTGATCAGTTGAATTTCTGCGGAAGCAAAAGCAGATAGCTTGGCTTTGCCAACGGTGAACACTCCCAAAGCAATCAGCTTGTCAACGTAAGCAGCTGCTTTGACTACGGGTGGGGAAACGTCGGCCATGCTCAGTTCATCAGCGTAGTCTAAATACAAGTACTAGCAAGATCACTGTCATCTTGACATTGATTCGTGCACCTGCGAGCGGCTTCTGTTTGAAAGTGAGGCGTAGAGTCTGCTGGGTACGGCACAGTCTAGATTGGCAACCACGATCTCGGCGCAGAATAACTGGTAAAAGACATGTATCCTGAGTAGTCTACGGCATGGGTTCTTCTACACTGCTTAAGACACACAAAACAGGAATTTTTGCGTAACAAGGAATCATAGCTAGCTTTATCGACCTATGGATCGCTCATACTATATTTCTTCAAGAAACTCTAAATGTTCGCTGACAGAAACAAGCAATTTGCTTAGCTCGAAGTAAGCCCTAGCGAATTCATCGAGCCGTAGAACAACGGTTCACAGGCTATGCAAAGTCCTTCGAGTTTTGTGACGAGGTCGTAAACAAATCGAATTTTGATCATCCTAGCAAGGTAGCGAAATATCCCTTGTTGCTTAGACTAAGAGTATTTCTATTGTATCACTGGTAGTCTTTTAAGAAGTACTCAACGGTCACAAATGTCTGGTGAGATTGAAGCAGCATGATTGGAAGTGATTGCCCATGGAGATACTGTAGGAGCGGTCTACCAAAACCTACCTAATCACTACTTGATCTTGAGCTCAGATTGAAAGTCTATCCCTTATAAGCCTTAACATG
Organism: Neospermospora avenae; assembly: GCA_014282315.1. Taxonomy (NCBI): domain Eukaryota; kingdom Fungi; phylum Ascomycota; class Leotiomycetes; order Helotiales; family Ploettnerulaceae; genus Neospermospora; species Neospermospora avenae. The sequence continues at coordinate 18,532 of JACBAH010007185.1, read as the reverse complement.
AAAAAATATCACATGTAAGCGAGAGATGGAATCTGTTTCGTATTCGGTGATGTATTTGTAAGTTCATCCAATCTAGATGCTTGGCGCGCGTAAATTGGACAGCTGAAGCAAGACTATCGTGAATCAATCCATAGACTCTTGCAAGACAAAGTAAGAGTAAGCTTAAATAATACGAAGCACTAGGCAGATAACGCGTCATCTATCAAACACGTGAATTTCGCATTCGGGTGAGATTTAAGTGCTGATATACAATCACACATGAGAACTGTAAGCGGTGGAACGTGACGGCCAACTCACCCTTGAATTACGCTTTGAAATCATACTCAAATAGCAACATACGAAATACCCACCGGTGAATCTGGAGCTATGCCCCAGGGCTCACGTTGTAAGATTTACAAACCTCAAAACTTTCACGAGCCTACAAAATGGACGCAATTTCGTCGCTCGCCGCAATGTCTTCTCATCCAGTGGACACCTCGTCAACAGCGGACCTAGCGTCGCAATACGACTTCATAATTATTGGCGGAGGTACAGCTGGTTTGGTTGTGGCTGCCAGGTTATCTGAAGATTCAAGCGTACAAGTCCTCGTTCTCGAAGCTGGCTCAAACAGACAGCACGATCCCTTGATCCTGACTCCTGGGCTTGCATTCGGGTTGTATGACAATCCAAAATATGATTGGTGTTTACAGACCATCCCACAGGCGAGTCCACCGTTTTTCGCATGATAGTTCATAGGAAAGCTGACGAAGGGTGACAGGCAGGACTAAATGGCAGAATCATGTCACAGCAGCGAGGCAGAGTCCTCGGCGGAAGTAGCTCTATTTTCCAACTGCAAATGGTATACGGATCGAAGCCATCTTTTGATGCTTGGAAAAAACTGGGGCATCCTGGTTGGAACTGGGACGCCATGCTTCCGTACTTGCGCAAATTCCACAATCATCACCTTTCAGACCCAGCAGATGTCGGGAAGATCTCAAACTATGATGATGCATTGCAATCAAGCGAAGGACCTGTGCAGACGAGTTATGGCGAGATAGTGGCTCTTGACAAAGCTTGGTATGAGACTTGGAACAAGATCATGAAGGATCTGAAGTATGATGGTACTGATCTTGGTGGTCTTGCGCATCTTGCAGCCATCGACCCGAAAACGAAAACTCGCAGTTCTGCAACATCAGCATTTTACTCGGCTGATATAACATCCCGGCCAAATCTACGTGTCGTTACCGATGCGTTGGTCTTGAAAGTTATACTGGAGAGGGAGTATGGCGTGGCGGTTGCAACAGGCGTGCAATTTGTGTCGAGCTCTGGCGAGCAAATCTGTGTCAGAGCGAAAAGAGAAATTATTTTGTCGGCTGGAACGATGAAATCGCCTCAAATTCTCGAGCTCTCTGGTATTGGCGACCCTCTAATATTAGCTGAGCACGGGATTGATGTGATTGTTGACAACCCAAGTATCGGTGAGAACCTGCAAGATCATCTGGTGGTATTGGTATCTTTCGAAGCAGCGTATGGGGTTCCAACTGGCGAGGTAGTGGCACGAGATCCGACTGTCATGCCCGCACTGATGGGAATGTATCAGAAGGATCGGTCCGGACCGCTCGGTCACCACTTTGTTCCTATGGCACAGTTTCGACTTCCCCCCACATTTGCACCAGAGGGAGAGCGATATATTCAATCACTATTAGCTGAAGTGTCTACCGAGAATCGATCAGAAGTCGAGCAACATGAAGATGAAATAGCAGCAGATCTGCTGTCTAAATCAACTATGCAACATATGATCACGAAAATCCAATTTAACGTCGCAGCTGGGCCAAAAATCACTGACATGGTTAGAGGAGATGTGGATGGTAATTATGTGACATTTATGGCAGCTCTCAACCACCCCTTCTCGAGAGGCAGTATCCACATCACATCCGCATCCCCAGCCGACAATCCACTCATCGATCCAAGGTATCTATCTCATCCGATGGACATCGAGCTCTGCGCTCGACATGTGCAATTCTTCCCTACCCTCACATCTACGACCGCATTGTCGCAATTCCTCAAGCCTAAGGGACGGAGGATTCCCAGCTATGCATTTGCAGATGACGAAGAGATGGATATCGAAACTGCCAAGAAAGTCGTGCGAGAACACACAATCTCCAACTATCATCCCGCGGGTACCTGTGGGATGAGGCCAAGAGATAAGGGCGGAGTTGTTGATAGTGAGCTGAAGGTCTATGGTGTGCAGGGTTTGAGGATTGTGGATGCTAGCATTTTCCCGATTCTGCCAAGAGGAAACATTATCAGCAGTGTTTATGCTGTGGCGGAGAGAGCAGCTGATATTATCAAAGACGAGTGGGCTATTAAATAGGATATGACACCTACATGGTTGACGCCTAGATACTAGGAGACCTCGTATTCAATACGTTTGGCAAGGCAGACAACCCGTAAATGAATGAAGCTAGAATTCCGAGGAGAAAAGTCAGGAAAAGAAGACCGTTGACCATCGAATGCTGGAACCTGAAAATTTAGACGAATACTTGTGGATACGTAACTCGGCGAAACTATTGAATGAGTCTCAACACATGATACGACAACGCAGCGATCTCAGATTGCAGCCTCCTTCGCAAGCGCTTCTCTCCGGCCTGTACTCTGCGCATCCAAATATGGCCGTTCACCCAGACTGACCGCTCGCTGTCCCGTACGCTCCCCCAGATTCTGATCCACATAATCTGGCGTGGCAGCATGGTAAACACTTCTGTTGTCCCAGATCGCCAGATCATTAGGGTTCTGCCATCTATGTCGCACTTGCAAATCGTGATTCTCGACGACCAGTCGCAGAAACCATTCGAGCAAAGCTTTGCTCTCTTCTGGCTGCACATCGTTGATGTGATGCACGTGGTGTCCGACGGCGTAGATGGATTTCCAGCCTGTGACCGGATTTGTTCTGATCACCGGGTGGATAGCTTCCAAATTCTCACCGAAGTTTTCGGGAGCGCCGCGTGGTTCTAATATCAATCAACGTCATGGATGCAATTTCTGACGTTTGGGAAAGCTACCTGAGTATATCTTGAAGCCATTCTTCTCAGCAGCCTGGTTGAACAAAGGCTGAGCATAAGTTGCTGTGAGCGATTCCAAAAACTTTTGGTAGGGGGCTGAAAGCCGATCGTAGACTTCATAACCTGATGCCCAAAGCGTGTCTGATGCCGTTAGAGTGAAAAGAGGCAAGGCGCAAGGACTTGAACGTACCACCTCCAGTTTTGGGCAGCTGGGTCAAGCGCAGAAGTGCATAGTCGCTAGGGATTGGCTCGAAAGTGATATCTGAGTGCCATTCTTCTTTACCACTCCGCCTTTTCACACTATTCAAGGTGAAGCTATCCTTGAAGATTTTCTTGGCTTGCTCGGAGGAAATTACACTGACTAGAGGAGGAACACGAAGTCAGCATTGCCTGATATGGAAAGTGTTTAGAGTCAGAAGATGAGACATGAGTAGAGACTCTAACTCAGGAGGGCAGAAGCCTTAATCATCCTCAGACACCCTCGAAGGGGAAGAAAGAACTCGGAGAACACCCACTCTCGTCGTCCTTGCCACCTAAGTTCCGGCCAGCGTTTGCGACAGGGTGAATGTGAAGCTTTGATGTAGATGGTTTGCCCGAAAGCTCACCGAGACGCTGGACCAATTCCTTTTGGAGCTCATTCGTAACATCATCCTGCTTGCGGAAGAACACTACTCCCCGTCGAGAGACTGAATACGCGTTAGAGTTGGATGCAACCATCGAAAGAGGGGACTAACTGGTGATTGCAAGATCTCGAATCAAGTCATCCGAGTTCGGAGCTCGCAGCCACTTTGCAAGATTCACACCTACAAACTCGCGGCCAATGGTCGGAGTAACGTCAAAACTCTCGAAGTGGTCAAGAACTCCCGAGAGCTTGAGAGGCGCTCTGTGCTGAGCCTTTACGGATGGCGAATTTTGCGGCCTTGGTTCCTGGACTGCAGGAGCTTCCTTGTTTGATACTTCTGCTGGATCATTAACGTGCCCGATAGTGACGGCTGCGAGCTTCTCCTGGATGGCCTCCGAGGTTTGTGATACGGTCTCGCTGACTGAAGGGGCCATATTGCTTGGGCTTAAAGTTTCTAAGTATCCTTTGAGACAGGATCTGCTAATAAAGCCAAAAATCTGCCTGATTAACGGCTAAGCTTAGGACTTGCAGGATATGAGATTGATCACCTCGTTGAAGCCGGACCAGACCATATGTACTTTTCCAGACTCCCACTTATGACTAAATCCCATGCCAGAATGGCATCAAATAGACAAATCTGACACCATTCGTCTGCAGACTGCTAATAATGGAGGTAGTCACTTATCACCGAGCGCCAAGGTCTATCTTAAAACAATAATCTATCGACCGCAAGCACCTCCACGAATGACATTGTTCTGAAATAACATGAGCAAGACCTACGGGGTACGGGGGACAACAAAGCAGTTCCTAAAGAGTGGGATACATTTTACAGCATCGCCTAGTTCTCTTCAGAGTGTTCGATAATCATGCAAGAATGATACAAACTCCTCTGCATCTTGCGTGCGAGCGATCACACCCAGGGTGTCGAATGGCTTGGTTCCAATGGGAGCAGCTGCATTCTTGCCAGGATGGTGGAGATGAAAAACATGGTTGTCATTAAGAAAATGAACCAACAGGAACGCTTTTTTCTGTAGGACAATTATCATGGGACATAATTCGGAAGGGAGCAGAGGAAAAAATCACGCCGGGTGGGGGTAGGAGAATCGCAAAAGTGTATATCACGTGCCCTAACAGATGTGCTATTGATCGTGTCAATAAATCTTGGATCCTTCATATCAACATAAGTGGGTATAACTTCGAGACAACCATCACAAATTTTGTCTCAATTACTTCTACATCACTTTATAAGAGCCTGATATCATCAGATGAAGCCACCTCCTGGTACGTGTTTATGACAGATAGGATCAGGTCTAGCTTCCGTTTCCAACCTGCTTCATGTCGCACGCACGCCTGTCGTCGTGTGTATCGAACATATAGGCTTGATGGTTGATGGAACCAAGCAGTTTTGCCCATCGATTCCATTGTATCTCTGAACTATTCGGCAATATGAGGCCATGTAGGCCATGTAGGCTTCAGGTTGTGATCCGTCGACTCTCTTCCGAATAGTGTCCCGCATATTGATTTCGGATCACCAACGACAGAAGCTCTGGTGATGATTGGTGCAACGGTACAGCAAGTAGTGCGATAAATTATGCTTATTTAGAATATTGAGCGTCGATCAGTCGTCTAGATCTTATGACGCAAAGTATTGTGTGGAAGTCGCAACATCTTGGCTAGTGTCATGGGCACGTGATAATCAGTATATAAAGTACGGTGTTAGGCGTGCGCAGTACATTGTGATCTTTTGGTCCAGATGGCGTGGGTAGTTTGAGCCTAAGCCCGACCGTTAAAGCTCATGATCATTGTTCATTTCGTCACCCTGTTGGCTTGAGAATCTCGTTGCACCTTGCTAGAATTCCAAAATTCCAATTCGCGACTCCGTACGGTCTTTGCTGCATTATCTATTCAAGTGGATAGACTCTCCAGCCCAGGCATGTTTCTCACTGTGGAAAATTGGGTTGAGCCCTTCCAATTCGTTGAACCGGTTACACCCCCTTAACTTATCATTTATTTCCCTTTGATGAGATTTCTGTAACAATGGCGATACACTCAGCTTCGCATTTACTCCCCCGACATCCTAGTCCACCAATTTTTATATCATGAGCATGGGTCTCGGAGCCTCCGAGTTGACCTCTTCATGTACATGTACAAAGTCTATGTTCCAGCACGCAAAGAATATCGACCTAGCTATAAAGACAAGGTTCCCTTTCAAAGCCAAAGTGTTCCTATAGAGACCCTCACAATAATGTCAACCGTTCTTGCCAAAGCATTGACCTTCGATCTCCGGTCGGAGTTGTCTCCACTGAAAAGTCTTCCTCGCATGCGTCTTCTGATGAGGTTGGAGATGTCGGCCGGCGAGAAGACCGCGGGCGTCAAGAGTACAGAAATTCAAATTCACTCCCACTCGGGGTGCCATCCCAGGAGAAGCGATTCGGGTTTCAACGCAACACGGCAAATTATGACCCGATTGTCTTCGCAACCCAGCCCTCTGTCTTCGACGATCCAGACACTATACAGGAGTATCAGCCACCTGCCAGCTGGGAAATCCTCATCGTTTAAATCCTTCAGCCCGTTTGACATGGGTTGAAGAATACAGCCTGGTTCGCAAGATTGTTCTGAAGATCATGGTAGGTGCAGTGTTATCATATTTGAAAACAGACCTGCTGACCATCTACAGGTATGGAGTTGTGTGATGCTCATGTCACTTGAGCATGACCGTGCGAGTGTCCAGCAAGCCGTTATAGACTTGAAGGACTTACACATGGACACAAATGGTATGCCAACCCATGGTTCCCAATTTTTGAAGATAAACAACGATTCGTAGCACTGGCAAATACCAAGTGTAGACTTGAACTTCGGTAAGACAGTCTTCAAGCTGTCCTTCCTATGTGCTGAGCTACCATCGCAATTAGTCTCAGAATGGATTGGGCCCGATCGTTGGATCCCTGCCCAGATGGTACTTTGGTCCATTGTGGCCTCTTCTCAGTTCTTGTTGGGTGGACCGACAAATTTCTTAGTTTGTCGCTCATTGTCAGGCATCCTTCAGGGAGCCTTCATTCCAGATGACTGTGGGATACCGCAAGTGTGACACTTTATCAAGGCAAGACAGATTATTTTGTAATTATCATACTTTTACAAGCACCACAAATTGTACCTACGACACGGATATATTTTGGACAGCCATGTCTATTACAGTCAAAAATAGGAGCTGTGGCTCGATTCCTTGATGCCTGCATATTTTTAACTTTCTTTTCCCTCTACCAGTTTCTTTTAAGACAATCCACGGCTGGATCTTGCAATCTCCACGAGCTTCTCAGCCGTCAGCGCTGCAACGGGCTCCTCAGTGACCTCAGTACTATAGTCTGGCGTGACCAATTCCTCACGCCCTCCGCGAGAGCGAAAATCCTCGTCGTCTTCTGACCATCTATCATTACAGAGCTCCATACCATCATCCACATGATCAAGATACTGATGATCTGCAAAGAACCCCTCATGCTCTGTTCACTGTACCGTTTGATCATCCGCCAGGACACTTATTTGTTTCTCTATCCTCTGACAGATACACTCAATGAATTTCGTACCTCGGGTCCCGTTGAGAGCTTCACCATATTGAGATCGGCATCCAAAGAGTTTAAATCCGCATTACGCACAGCATCCAGATCAATGAGATCTTCGTCCATTACAATCCCCGGTCCATGACGATAATTCCGAGCTCCTGCCTTCGTACCATCAACTTCTGCAAAACCGAGACTCTGCAGCCAATAATGCAGGCTCATGCTTATTCCTGATTCCTCCTCTCGAAATTTCTCAGCAAACTCATAAGTGTGTGATATTGCGAGAAATTACGCGAACTGTGACCCTCCGAGTGGGGTCTGCGAAGGGTCAGTAATGAGCATGTATGGGTACGGAACAGTGAGTTCGCGCCCAAGGGAGAGGCACGTGTGTTGAGTGTGAGGTCGATACGTAGAGGCTCTTGGCCCGATGTGAGCGGTCATATTTGTGATCGAATCAAGGAGCAGGGTAGGTGTGTAGCAGAAGAGTGTAGGTTCCCGTGCTTGAGAAAATACACATGCGCCAGTATATCTCTTCTTACAGCCGAATCACAAAGAGATGCGTGTATGAAAATTGCGTCATGATATAAGCAACGAATGGCACAATTGATAAAGCAGTCTCATGGTAGTCAGCCCGCAAAAACTGTATCAAAAAATTGCTCTGAATATTTGTTTCTCTTGGACAACCGAGATATATTACACCATAAAGCACCTTGCATCATACTTATGTCACACAGCCAGTGTCAGCCACTAAAGATCTCACATAGTAATTTAAAGTAGTGAACGCTTTCTTAATCCTGATGTCGCTGCTTAATATACAATGTTTCCTTGAGTTGCTAGTCCATTTTGCTGAATCGTCTATATCCCCGGCTGCTAAATCCGGTCCTCCTTTTTTGATGCTGTCCTCTCGAATTCTTTTTTGGGCCCGGGCTACCTGCTCGCCTGTCTGCTCGGGTATCCTGGGAACCCAAGCTTGAACGACAATCTGTCTTTCGAAAGTTAAGTAGTGGTAGAACGAGGTTTCCCTGAATAGTTTTGACGATGTTGGTCTCCCACTGAAGAAATTTGACGCAGGAACATAAAGGAAAGCCCAATTACTAGGAGTTTCTTTCTAGAATTAGCCTTTGAATCCCGAGTACTTGAATCGATCGGAAGGAGGTGCTGGCTTCGGTGACAGGCAATGAACGAGAGTTATAGAATATCTCGAAAAGAACGTACTGTAGTCACGGCTGACGGTTATACGATCTGGGATATATCTCCAAGAGTGAGATGTGGGGGTGAAAGCTGAACATGAACGTCGAGCCACCGCCTCAAGGGTGAACCGTCTCCCGGACTTGAAGTAAACGAATGTATGTGATAGGCAAGCCGATATCGTAAGAATGGCGGATATGAGGTGAAATCCAAAAGTTTCTGAGATTTTTCGTTATGATTTATTGGTTAAAAGATGCAGCGGACTAGGATTCGAAAGTAAAGGTGTAGAAGGCGTTAGAGGGGAGGTACGACGCAGTTTATCTTTTGATGTAAGGACCCAAATCCAAAGGAAGGTACGAAGCAATCTGACCTCATGCAAAATTCTCATTAGCTTGGCTAAGTTTATGGAAACAAAAGTCGCTTGATATCTATTGTTCTTCAGCGCAAATAACAGCAAATCTACGATAACGTGAAGTCCTACGTGTTGGAATAAGGTCAAATCAAGAGACTCTTGACAGCTATGTATGAAATGGTCGGAATTGTGAGCAGATCAGTCAACCAAGTCGTCAAGTGATGGTTATATATTACGGGTTTTACGAGCTTCTAGTAAGTCGTTCTATATAGTCTTATATCCTCTATAGGAGGGCCCGACGCTGTCCCCGTTAAATCTGTGCATGGAGGAGCGAGAATTGCGTCTTACGAAAGATACTTCTATTGGTTCAGAGTCTTGATTATCCACTATATTTTCTAATTCCAGCGGAAAAAAAAGTTCAAATGTTGCACGACATTCCTTTCAACCTTCTGGCTGAGTATACTGAACCTGAACTCGTCTCGTAAATCGAAATTGGATCATCATCGTTGCCTCGATATCGATATCCATAACAAGCTATGAAACATCGGTTACAAGACAGAATACCATGAAGGAGAGGCCTCGCACTTCCTGGTAAATTCAGCGTAGACAAGCTACGGGACATATTCCCAACACGAAATAATTCTGTTTCCAGTTTCGTTCTATCAATTTGATTGATATAGCAGATTCGCAGTAGACATCGTATGAAGTAGAGAGCGAGCACCATAGCATATCCCTACTTTGCTGATCAGCCATGTTGTAGTCTTAAATGGGCGAAGTGGGAAGTTGCCTCCCTGCCTATTTCTCCCATCCCTTCATCAGTATTCATCATACCTATCGTCATATTTTTGAGGACATTTGGTTCTACATCTAAGCTCATGTAAACTGCCATTGAACCGCGTTGTGCATGTATACTTTCTGACAGATACAGTGGTTCAGAAAGATTAACGATGCCATCAATCGAGGTTGCTGCCACATCCTCGCCTACAACGAGCCGAATGAGTGCGGTGGAAGAGGCATGTAAACCTAAGAAGACGTTATTGGTTATAGGACATTTATCGAGCCTTTCAAGAGTAGAGCCTACCTAGGTGCTCCTACGGTCACCATTGGACCAGCAGGTCGGCTATAACCAAGAAATTCCTTTGATTGTGTGCCAGGTTTCTAGTAGAGTTCTTGTCCGTGCGCTTGTATTGCAGTTTGTTCTGACAACGGCAATACCCCTCTCTTTTCGAAAGTCTGGGATTATGCCCGCTCAATTTACTCCTGAGGCAGAGACATTTGAGTCAATGTTGACTTTGCGAATATGAGGCGTAACCAAAGATGGATGATTCAAGCTGTATTTGTCACAAGCCTATGCCGCGACAGGAATTCAGAAGCTCAAACTGTGGGTGACTGAGGTATAAAATCTCACCATAAAGATGGTAGCGCGAATGCTGAATATAAAAGTTTGACGGAGCCGGCACCACCAACCAGAAAACTGAGTTCTCGCATCAGATGGCGCCATGATTAGAAGCTCAAAGATTCATTGCACGATATGATAGGTTCGTGTACGAATCTCAATCTACCATGGGAGCCTTGGTCGATGACAACGATAATCAAAATAGACTGGGCAATTGTATGTGTATGCCTGGTTTTTGTACCATCGCATTGCAGGAGGTGTTGATGCCCTTGAAGTTAGGCGCGTGTCAGGCGACACAGACATAAAGGTACCGACACAGAGCAATATGTTCGCGTGGTCCGCGGTCTTCTTCTTGACAATCTGGATATACTTTCTGTTGTTGTATATATTGGATTGAGATATTGATTTCGTGTAAATCTTTCTTTGTTCCTTTCAACAGGTACCTTATCGCGAGTCACTTCTTCATTACAAAACACTGCTCATTCATAATTTATAAAAATGTACCATTGTATCCTGAATGAAGTCCTGATATCCCACTCTAAGTCTGCACGTACTCCGCTACTATAAAAAAACATTGTGTATATAAGTCACGGCTCAGCCGAGTATCGAATGGCCTACAGCATTCTGAAATTTCCACCATAAGACTCAGTTGCTACTTTCTCGAGACGACCCGGGAAATCCATCCCCTATGCTCTAGACTGATTTTTGTCCTATCTTCGTGGCGGAGGCGTTGGAGCAGATCTTGCACCGTTCTTCTTTGTAGTAGAAGTCGACATTGTCGTCTTAGCAGGAGGTGGAGACGATCCTTTCTTAGGCGTAGTTACTGGTTGTTGTCCTGACGCGCCCTTTGCACAGAGCGGAACAGTAAGCACCTGTCCCACCCCAATCGCGTCGGGATTCTTGACTTGGGGATTGGCAGCCTTAAGCGCTGGCAACGTGATGCCCAATTTCTCCTTGGCGATAATGGTCAATGTATCTCCTGCAACGATTGTGTAGGTACTCGTGGTCCCGTTGGAACATGTGGCGGTAGGTTCAGGGAGAGGTTTTGCGGGTGGAGCAACGCATTTTGAGTTGGGAATCTTGACAGTGTCACCTGCTTTGATGAATCGTGGGTTGCTGATTTGTGGGTTGACAAATATAACTTGGTCCAGAGTGACATTGTCAGCCTTCGCGAGAGAGTAGAGTGAGTCTCCAGTTTTGACCGTGCGTGTGGCGACGATATCGCAGTCTTTGCCGGTTTGCGCGAGAGCTGGGAGGATGCAGCTAGCCAGTGCTGTGAGAAGGAGTGTGGAGAAACGCATTATGATTTTTAGTTGGGTTTCAATGAGTGTGATGGCGGTGATACGCGATTAGGAAGGGATTTGAGCTGATGGTGAGTTCAGACACATGAGAGCTGGATGTGGTTCTTTATAGGTGTGAGAAATTCCCGTTAAGCTTTTAGTTAGAATGGGACGAGCGCACAGGACCCGAATCGACTTTGAACTAACGACATGACTCCATTCATCCTTTTTGACTTCAGGCGATCTTTTCATGCGTTTCGATATTCTCAAACTTGCCAATGTTTTGTTGACTGACTCGCTTGTTCACTTTGCCGACAAATAAGGTTTAAACGAGGGAATTAGCTTTGGGTAAAACGGCTTCGCATTAGCGCACGTGTCATCTGCACTGATCATCTGAAGACGCGACGCATCTTTTGCCGTTTCTGGAAAAATTTAGAGTTCTTCTTTTCCGAACCGAGAAGAGCGGATTGTAGTGAAGCTCTTGACACTCTGTTCTATGGACAGCTTAAAATTATACCGGTACACTATCTAGAAAGAATATTCACTATGTCTTTTCGAGATTAGATGGAAATCTTCATGGCGCCATCTGAAGCAGTCGCTTGGCGGGTGTTTCATTTCATTCTTCTTGATCTCTCCCTCACGGTAACATTAAGTTCATCTACGGCGTTCGACTCCTACGTACCTCACCCCGGGTTCAAGAGTCAGCTGAACAATGGCGGTAGTAACATTTGTAGCAGAAAATTGAGTCTGCAGATTGTGTAACCCGTGCCTCGTATGATCTTCAAAGATCATGCTCGCTTGAAATTGACTAAGCCATGCTTTTCATCCCAACAAACAACTCCTACTCTCCATCCCTCTCCATCAAAAAAGATTTACCATGTACCTTTTGGGATTTTCCCAACGCTATCACTCATACCATCCCATCCCTATCAAGTCTCGTCATACCAATCTCTTCCCTCGGCCTGCATTGAATTTAGTTCCGCAGATCGAGACTCTTGTGGAGAAACATCGAAACATACCAAGCAGTGCGCACAAGGCGCGTTGTTGACCCACACCCAGTGCGGGCAATTAAAGGTCATTCAGTACTTGCATCTATACTTGTAGTAACCACTGGAGGACATTGTTGAGGTCTTAGACAAGTTTCGTCGAGGTGTTCTGCTTGATTTTTGTGCGCTTGAATTTGTTCTTATTTGAATTGCTGTTAAGTTGTGGGGTTACGAAGTTGATAGAGAAGAACTTTCATTTCTGGTGAGAGAGGTTTCTGCTTATATAGGTGTAGAGATCAATCACGCTTCCAATTTGGTGGTTCGCAACTGAATCACAACTAATTTTCTGGCTACTCTGAGAAGTCATGCAAATTTTCCGTGAATGAACCCGGCATTCAAGGGGAGTAGTCTGAGTAGACACAGAGGGAAGTATCGTTGATCAGGGGTGGAGACCAGAACCATGTCGTGAATCATGATGAGCGACCAAGAAAGTCATACTCGTAAATAGTAGAGAATTCAAGCGAGTAGTTGGTGAGCGACTCGAGCACACCATGGAACAGTCAACATGCTAAGCGAGGATAAAGTTGGCACATCTGTTAATCATCTATAGCGCACATGCTATTATACCAAGATTTGCTTTAGTTGTGTTGTAGTTTCAAATAACTAGCAGAAAAACTCTTGAGGATATAGAAAATTAAAAGAGAATCCCCGCGAACTGTTTCCTGTAAGTATCAAGAAGTGGTAGGAAGGTATCTTGAGTGAGTAATGAAAACAGTAAAGAAGTGACCGTTGGAATTTTGAGCATAACATCTTACTGAACATTCAACAGGCCAAGTGGGTTACTTGTGGTGCTTTTGATTTTGATTAACACCGTGCTACTTTTCTAGGGACCCGTTTCGAATACAGGGAACTACCGTTGGAGTCTCTCACAAATAGTTTCCTCAAGTATGCCTTGGAGTCATTGCCCAGTAATTCGGGTTCGATTGAGGTGAATAACAGCGTGGTAATGAACGTCAACGATTCTTAAATTCTTTAGGCTATAGCTCACGTACGATACATAGCGCAGCATCATCAAACTCAAGTTGGATCGAAATTTTCATAGAGAGTGTTAATTACCAGGCCTCGTTCATTGTAGTGTCAATGCGCGATATCTAAAGAGCGCTAAACATGGCCACAGTAAAGTTTTGAAACCATTCCTTTTGTCAACTACATAAATCATGCTGAATATCCATGAGCGCACCGCATGTCTTTGCCTAGATCTCACAGTACCTGTCCCCACCTTCAATCTTCCTCACATGTCTTACTGGAAAATCTCCCCTCAAGCGGTCTCGCTGCGTACTAATTTCCATATGTAACCTGTTCCAACATCAGCTTCCCCATCTCGGACATAGGAATGAAGTCGGTCGACAAACCAGACAGTCAGCACAAGCTGCAAAGTTCACCAACACCATTACCGGGCAATCGTAGGTTGTATGATATTTGCAGTGAAATCTAGGGTAGTTATCCATCGATTTGACTTTCTTACCAGACGATCCAGCAGCCACTTTAAATTTGGTTTCAGTCTCAGGTTCTTTTTTGATTCTTGTTCTGATAGTTTCAGTCTCAGGTTCCTTTTTGATTTTTGTTCTGGTAGAGTTCCCACTGGAGGTTGTGGCTTTGCCAGGCATTTCTACGGTACGAACGAAGTGTTGTTAGAGTTAAATGAATTTGATTTTGGTTTGGGCGAAAGCGGCTTGTAGAATGTGAGATATTGACAGGAAGAGAAATCCAGCTTCGAGAGAGGAAATACCTGCTGCTTTATAGGTAATTCTTGAGCTTCGGCTCCGCTCTCAGGTACTCCGTGCTATTGAATCACGGTGAGGTTGTTATCAACTCGTATCGCTTGATGAGAATATCCTCGGTAGGCTGAATGAATGGATATTACGTGGGGTACTAAAGGTACCAGGCGTAAGATTTTGTAATAATCCAGTTGCATGCATGTGAAGTGATTGTTTGAGTGTGACATTAAGGGACCACTAATTCAGAATCATTTCTTCCAGATCGTCAACACACTAAGCGAGTCTCACTTGACATGCAGTACCTCAACACTGCAAGCTACTAACCATGGATCTATGGACTAAACTGAACTCCGTTTCCTCCACAATGAGACTCAAATATCAATTTAACAGGTCTCCAGTTTGTGCGTCGGTTGATGAAACAGAAATCTTGTATGAAAGTCACAGTACATTCTCGCCACTTCTATCTTCAACACTGCGACACCATGACACTACTGCCAACACGAATTATCCCTCACACTCTCTATCATTCCGCAGCCAGATTCGTGAATCACGTTCGATTTGAAATGACTACCCACTCAAAATTGAACACTCACTACTTTATCCACGATCTGTCCATCCTCCATCCACAACATCAGTCTTGAGTCTTGACAATCTCGAAACTCGCCCCAAAGATGAAGAAAACCAAGCAAAGGCACCGCCGCCTCACCCGCTCTACCTCTAACTCCCACTCCCGTACTTTCACCTCCTCTCTTCCCTCAAAGTACCATCTCCCAGCCGAAGAAGCACCAACATCTTACACCCGCGCTCCCTCACCAACCACAACTCCCATGGGCCCCGTACTAGCTAGCATCCATCTCCTCGCTCTCTCGCATTACACCAGACACATGTCCAGCAACAACCTCAACAACGACAACGACGAGGACACAGCAGGTAGGAAAGGCGAAAAAGCACAAGCGCTCCTAGCGCTCGCGCAAGCCTTGGAGAGAGTAGAAAATGAGATACATTTTGAGTCTGAGATGACCTCGCTCGAACTCCCAAAGACTGATAACGGGTTAGCTTTTGCGTCCGCGCAAGGACAACAATCGGACAAGAATTCCATGTGTTCCAAGATCCCGTTTGTGGAGATGTTGGTTGAGGAAGCTGGGAGAGTGGATAGGCAGAGTTTGAGGGTTTGGTTGGGATATATGGGGATGGTTGTTAGGGAGTTTGAGGGGGTGTTGGAGAAGGTTGATCGGGAGGAGGAGGGATGAGGAAGGAGGGTGGAAGGACGTTAAACCGAACCGAACTGAAATTGAAGGAAACGATCATGTAGTGTTGTTTTAGCTCAAGCTTCATCGTTGGATTCATCATTGAGACTGTATCTATGGTTAAAGGATGTTCCCTGACCTCACACCTCTTCCGGTCCAACTTTCCACATCCTCACCACCCGCGCAATGCCGATTTCAATCACAACACAAACCTCGCCTTTATCCACCCCGAAGACAACTCCATCAACGAGATCGTCATCGTAGACAATGCACTCCGCGTCATCTTCGCTTTCCTCCCCCTCTTCCACATCTGAAAGTCTATATCCCTTTCTTCGCGCGTCGAAATCCTGGTCCTCCTCCGTGACATCCGCTGAGTGGAGCGCAGCAAGGGAGGATGATCTAGGAGGGTGGGAGTAGATTGGACAAGCGAAAAGTGACTTGGAAGGGGACTGAGGGGATGACTTAACTGGGTATTGGGGTGAGGATTCGAGAGGTGGAGGAGAAAAGCTAGCTGAGTAAGCTCTCGTGAGAGCGCTCTCCTTGATCGTGCGATGGGATAATGTGGAACGAGAAGCCTTTGCGAGTTTCCTGTTCTTATAGCTGGTATAGATCGATGAGAGGAACATGACTCTGGACTTCTCCGGGTGTTTTTTCCCCCCCTGTTGCAGGTAGTATAACTGGAAGGACCACGTACGAGAATTCAACAACCCGCAAGGAAATTTTCAAATGATATCACTTCCAGATGGTTGACAGGAAAAAAAGAAGAATGGTTGATGAGGAGGCGTCGATTGACCTATGTAGAGTATTTGCTTGCTTGATCCTCCTAGTCATTGTCACGAGTCCATTGACAACAATGTAAGCATTGTCGTCGAACAACAAACAGCTTTGTCAAGACGCACAAAGCATACAATGGCCCGCAGACCAACCATGAAAATGATATGCGCGTTCCTGGAAAGTTGTAAGAAGAGAATTGTAATCTGACGAACAAAGCTGCGCAAACATCGTCAGTCCAACAAGTACTCCAACACGAGTGTTGCTCATACACTGCACTCCCCGTGCCGTCCATACTATCTATACCATTGCATCCTATCCCATTGCATCCTATCCATACGTCAACATCCTGTTCTGATTTCGCGAAACAAAAGCTCTTTGAAAATCCTAGCCTCCTTGAAACTGAAAATCCGTCCGTGAAATCGTAAATCCTCCTACCGCCAACCGAAAACGCCGATAAAGAAACCCGATGATGTACACTGACAAACGACCTGACAAACGACGCCACACCGATGCTTTGCCAACCAATCTAACGCCCTCCCCTTTTTCCTATACTGTCTTCCTACTAGAGACGGCAACAGACTGACAGTCAGATAGATGGCTCCAAGATCCCAAGCCAAGCAAACAAACAACGACCAATACCATGAATGAGTGTAGCTCCTTACGAGACATCGGGCATAACAGTCTCCCCATCCTGTCCATCCTCATCCTCCGCCAACTGCTGGAGCAGAATATCAAGATTCTCATCCATATGCTCGACCTCCGCGCCCAAACTCAAACTCAGCAGCTTTCTATACTGATCGCCCTTCTCGCCCGCCCCAGCTTTACTCAAGGCATCTGAGAACTTCAAGACATTCCCCTTGCGCTTATTCTCTTCCTCCTCAAGCATCTTCGCCAACATGACTCTTTCCCCGATATCGTCTTCCCCAGTTCCCGTCATATGGCCGTTGGATTTCTGTTCTTCATGTTGAGCATGAGCGCGCAATTGGAGTTTCTGCTGTTGTTCAATCACGCCCGTGACTTTATTCCCCATATACGCGAGATTTTCCAACGATTGCGCAATCACTTCAGGTGTTTCTTTCTGGAAGGATATATCGGTGCTCATCACTTTCGTGGCTTCAAGTTCTTGCTTTGTGCTCGTTAAGATACGACGGGCTTCTTTCTCAGAGGTTTCCTTCTCGATGAGTTCATCGTCGAAAGAGTTTGCGAGACCTTGGAGCTTCTCGAGCATCATTGGAGCAATTCGAGATTCGATGGATATTGCGGCTTCCGACTCGTGGTGAGGTACGGCGCGATTGGGTTCCTCGGGCATCTCCCAGACGGAGCGAGAGTCTGGTCCGTAAGGTGAAGATGAACCTTGGTGATTTCTGTCAGATCTGCGATTTTCGTTCAGGTCTTGGATGAGCTCTTCAGCAGTGATTTTCTCAGCATTTGGCAATGAGACGTTGGCGCCTCGACCAAGCAAAGCTCTGACTGACTTCCTAGCTTTGTTCTTAGCTGCGATGTGAAGAGCAGTGTTGCCGTTCATATCTCGTGCATCGAGAATCCGCTGAAAGTGCTCTGGATCCAGAACTTCTGACATCTTGTTGAGTAAAATATCGAGGTAGTAACGAGCGCATTGGTGCTTTTGCCGACTGATTGTGATGGCTGCTGCATGATGAAGAGCTGTGGCTTGGCAGAAATCAACACAGTCAATGGTACTGATGAGGTCCTTGACAACTGCTGGCATGGTTTGCTTGTCCTGACAGTTAGTGAACAAAACACATCGCATCAAGGGCGTCTCTCCGCGAATATTCTGTGCGATTGGATTTGCATGAAATCTGCGCAACTCCTTCATGATCTCGACATCACCCATAGCAGCAGCCCAATGTAGCGCAGTGTGTCCATCTGAGTCAAAAATCCAGTCCGGCTGAAAGTTGATGGGTGGTTCTGGCTTGGGCCCGCCGTGAGGTAGCATGAAGTAATCCAGAAGTTCATCCGAATAAAGAACATGGTCTCGCTCAATAGCACTTTGTAGCTGTTCCTCGCGCTTGCGCTTGCGATGTCCCGTATTCTGTTGTGACATATCATATCGATCATCATCGGCCACAAACGACGCCGAGCCAACTGTCATATCATCCGCGATACTCTCATTGTCCATCTGGGAGGTATTTTCATAGTCATCATGGATCATACGAGCGGGGGCAGCCACTGGTTCTATGACGTTAGTGTTGACTTTTTCGACTTGACGCTTTTGAGCCTTACTCGTCGCAAATTTCGGGACAGCTGGGTTTTTCTTTTGAGGCTTTGGCTTGGCCGTGGTGTGTTTGGGGGCAGG
>JACBAH010007184.1:0-22882 GCA_014282315.1 Neospermospora avenae | reverse complement strand
ACCAAAACCCAATGACCGAAGTTTGGCCGAGCTGTGACAGTTTTGCTTGCCTGTGACATTCGCTTTCCCCGACAGTAAGCGAGCCCCGAGCGAAACTGGAGGTGGGCCGGCTAGTAGTAGACTATTTTGGATTTTCTAGTACCTGATACAGTGCTTCTACTACACCCCGTTTGTGCCTGAATTCCTGAACTAGCTCAATGTATAAAGAATGAATAAAAATCCTTGTAAGAGCTTACCTAGGTACTTTTATATTAACTGCGAGATAATCCATTGTGTCTGGCTAATCTAAAGGCGGCCTGAATTTTGGATTTATCTAGTGTTTATTTCATCTCTCTATTCCTATCCTGACTCGTTAAGCAGTACTTGAAAATGTGCCTCTGTATCCATAAAGTCGTCATTCTACGTAAGTACCTAGCGATCAGCGATTACACTACGTCGAAAGACTCGAAACGCTATATCAGTGTATTCGAGAACGCCTCATACTCTCCACCGTCAACCGAGTACCTACTATTGAATCAAAACACAGAAGCTTACCTTTATCTCGAGATTAGGGCAACTCTTCAATTAATAGGTGCCTAGATCTAAGGACGTATTGAATTGATCACTATATATGTTGACTGACTTGTGTTGGATTTTATCAAAGTTACATGAAATCGACACTATCTACGAGGAAGTTGAAAGACAAACTGCTTTGCTTTACGGCACACGGCTCTAAATTTTGCCTTCATTTGTGCTGTCCTCCATTTTCCTGACTTCCTTTGTTCTGGTCTCCTTTATCCCATATCTCCACCACCTCACCACACCAGGAACAAAGACTTCACTCACCAGCATCCTCATCAGAATACCTTCACGATGCTGACCTCCTCAACTTTTCTACTTGATCAAGTTCTTCAGGGTATGAACTGCACTTTCGTCGGAAGTTAGTAAGCGGAGAGGCCGAACGGCCCCCAGCGGTAAAGGAAGAAGCTCCAAGGTCGAACGAAGTTCAGCTCAATTTGCTTCACGGGAGAACTATTAGGAATCTGCTCAACTTAGCACGGCAGCTGAACCTCCCTCGCCAGCTTCTGCCGTGAGAGTACCGCAGAATTACCGAGACTTTTCGGGCTGCCAGAATGCATCAGATTTCACCACACGGTTGGTTACCAGAGAATCAAGTTGGCATATTCAAATGGAGGAAAGCACATTGGTTCGTTATATCTGGTCTAGAGAAAGGATCCTGAACTGTTGAAGAACGTTTTGATAAGATAAACTCATTTTTCTGGCACGGAGCCGAACGAGGGAAAAGGCTTGTAGTGAAGCACGCCATGGAGTTACATCTTACATAGAGGAATGACTGAAGACTTCTGACTACTTGAAGTGAGTATTGAGTCGAAATTCGCTCGTCTGATAAATTCAACTTCCCAATCTTGACTTCTGAATATGTGGCAGTAGAGAAGGAATAAGGTTTCTGGATCCGGTAGGATTTGGAGTTGGAATCATTATGGCCTTGCCATTATGCGTCCTCTTTATACTTGATACATGGGAGAGAGTATGTATCCCCACTAAAGAGGAGTCTACTCACGAAACCATCCAACATCTGAAGATGTATAGAAACCACCATCTTGAATCTCGGTGACTGGTGTGTATATCATCTATTTTTCCCTTTGTGTTCATGAAATGTTCCCAGCCCTGGTCCAAACACTATGTGTAAATCACGGAGTGTATAGCCCACATACCTCCGATGAACCCCAATTCACATAGTCACAACTCGTAGAAATATTTCGTGGAATCTGGAATCGATTTAATTTGGAGGCTCTACAGAACTGTCAGTGCCATTTTCCAAACTTCAGCATCAAACATACCCTCAAGGCAATCTCTCATACGCCGACATGCCGCTGAACTGGACACATCGGCCTCTCCAACGCTCCATTGCTTGAAAAACAGAGGCAACATCCCTCTCACTCAACAATTTCATCTCTACCACCAGGACTCCTGCTTCGACTCCTCGCCCTTCCCTTCGCCGGTGCTCGCCCCTTTCCACCCTTTCCAGGCGGTGGCCTCACAAATGCGAAATCAACCTCAATAGTCTGATCCAACAACTTGGTGTTATGGCTTCCATCTATCGCCTTGCGCGCCTCATCCAGCGTCGGGTACTCGATCAGCGCATATCCCTATTATTCCCACATGATTAGCCTTCCCTCCAGCCTTGCCTTGTCCCAGATATGCGCACCTTGACATAACCAGTCCTACGATCCAGATTCAAGTGCAAGTTCTTGATTTCTCCATACTCGGCGAACAGATCGTTCAAATCCTCCTCGCTGGCTTCTTCGTGGACATTGGTGACAATCACTATCCAGCCTTCGATCGAGCGGACCGCGGTCGCGTTTGTGTGTGTGCCCATTGATGCGTTCTTGGTGTCTTGTTTTGGGTCGGGGGACAGGGGCGCATCGATCTCCATTTCTGTGTCTGCCATGATTGCGGTGGTGTGAGGAAGGAGCAAAAGTGGTAGGCTGGTTGAGGTGCGTTTGGAGGAGAGCTGGTGGGCAAGGAAGCTCGCCACGGAAGTTGTGATGGAAGCTGCAGGCAGGCGCCTGGACTTTTCGCGAAGCCAGAAGCTCAGCCTCTCAGCCTCAGCTCAGCAACATCAAAGTCATCAATGCGGACAATCTCAAGTACCTCAAGTGAGCCATTGGTATATTTTCTCTTATTTTGAGTGTCAATTGATCTTCGCATCGTCTTTCGTTATAGCGTTGTCACTCAATCAGTTCTCTTGGATATATGCATAGTCACTCCGTGTCCCATACATAATCTGACAAGTATTGCATATCAAGCTTTCACGTTGGAATTCTGACGCCAAAAGTACAACGGAAGAGTTCCAGCTTGAATCTCATTTTCGGATATCGCATTGTATGGGCCTATCAGTGAGAAGCTTACCAATGATCCTGATGTGCTATTGGTGCCGTCGTATAACCACGGCCACATCGGGATTACAAGACGTCTCGCGAGTGACCTTAATTCGTTATACTGTGCCTCACGAGGCATGGGCTACGCAATGTATTCAGGGTGAGATTGTTGTCTGTTCTCATTTAAAGCTCTGTGGTTCGTCCCTTTGCTTTGCAAAATTCACAGTTATCTTCTCCGTATTTCTCAAGTCTCAATGGCTTCTTCAAACCTATCTACGCACCATGATGTAGTCATCATTGGCGCTGGTCACAATGGTATCGTAGCCGCAAAAACCTATCTGCAAATGTCCCCGTCCGTCGATCTCCTCATCATCGACGGAGAGAAGTCTATCGGAGGTGTATGGTCAGCCGAAAGAATCTACCCAGGTCTGATCTATGAGATGCCATATCCAATGACGAACTTCTCAGATTTGGACATGGGAAAAGAGCTAGGCATTGAACTCTGGGGAGACGTTACCGGATATCAGATTAACAAAGCTCTGGTAAGCTACCTCATTTCCCGCGAGCTACCTACATGATCTGAAAAGTAAACAGAACCGTTATGCAGAAAGACATGATATCCCTAAGCTCTGCCAATTCAACACCCATGTGGAAGAAGTTCACAGAAATGGACCTGGCTGGAAGGTAATCACTCGCCGAAAGGACTCATTGACAAACAGTCTTGAGGAGATCACCTGCGACAAACTCATCGTCGCAACTGGTATCACGTCAAACGCAAAACCTATACCTTTAGACATGAGTAAGTTCGATGGCACATCATTTCACGCCATCGGAATGGGGCAGCGTCAAAACGACCTCCTTACCGAAGACATAAAGCATGTCACAGTCATAGGTGGTCACAAGTCAGCACTCGAGGCCGTCGGCGCCTGCTCTCAAGCAGGTAAGAAAGTCGAATGGCTTATCAGGACTGAAGGCAGCGGTCCGACTTGGATGATGCTTGCCAGAGATCCAGATGGGAATTCTTTGGCCAAATTGTCCACGAAGCGATTTTTGGGCATCGCTTCCAATAGTGTATATCATTCCGATCGATGGTTGAATCGATTCTTTCATAGCGGGAAGTGGTGGTTGGGAAATTGGATTTTAAATTGGTTCTGGGGGTTCATGACAGCGACTGCGAAGAAAGATGGCGTTACGAAGAAGAATAGATATCACAGCAGTGAGAATGCGCAGAAGTTGGAGCCAGCCGTTGAATCGTAAGTACATCCTGCAAATTGACAACCCATCACTGACATTGCTTGGTAGTATGTATTGGTTTACCCCAGGTGGCACGATGCTACACGCAAGGGATCTCGCGACATTGAAACTGATCGATCAAGGAGATCGTATTCAAGTTACACGCGACCACCTGGTTTCGGCAATCGGGAGGTCCGTCACCCTCTCCAACGGCGACAAAATCTCCACCGACGCCATAGTGTTCTGTACAGGCTGGAACAATACATTTCCCTCCCTCTTCCCTTCCCCTCTCGCCGCCAGCCTTGGATTACCCGTCGACCCATCCTTCCTCTCTCCAAAAGTAGCCTCCTACTGGAAAGACCTCGACGCCACTGCATCAGCGAACATCGACGCTCTAAACCCCAAGCTCGCAAACCCACCTCCGCAAATCCATATCCCTCCATCACCAAAGACGCCCTACAGACTCTATCGCACCATAGTCCCACCCTCCCTCGCCGCCTCTGGCGACACCTCCTTAGCAATTCTAGGCAATTGTATCAGCGGCCGTGTTCAACAAGCCGCCGAAATTCACAGTCTCTTCGCTGTTGCCTACCTCCTCTCCCTCCTCCCCCCTCCCACTAAATCCACTCTCTCCAGCATAGAAGCCATGAACAAAGATATCGCGCACGTAGAAGCGTTTCGCAGAAAGAGATATCTGAACATGCTTCCGTATCGCTTAGCGATTTTCGAGGCGCCGGAATATGATGATGTTATCATGCGGGATCTGGGGCTGAGACCGGATAGGAAGGCTATGCGTGTGAGTGAGGGATGGAGGGGATGGTGGGGATGGAAGGCGTGGAAGGAAGAGTGGTTTGGGACCTATACGGCGGGTGATTATGAGGGGATTGTGAGCGAATTTCTGGAGAGTGTTGAGAGGAGGAGGAGAGAGGGTGAGGTGGTCCCCGTGATTAGTGGGAAGAAGTAAGCGATGTGCTTGGAGGTGGCATGATTGCTTCCGAGGATCTTGAAGTTTCGTATTGGGCATGAGAAACTAACTCTGTCTTTCATTTTTGAGCATCTGCTACTTCTCGCTACCTCTCGACCTCGTTTTCTAATTCCTGGTTGCCTTTGACCCTTGAAGAAGTTGCGCCCGTAACGTCACAGAAGGTATAACACGGTAAATGACTTGAAGAGCACCTTCGCTCCGCTGCTTCGGTATTCAAGGGTTGTGTGCATAGATCCTATCTAACGTATATACACGAGTCTCTGTGCTAGTCGTCCAGTAGGCAGCTGTGTTTTGAAGACTTTTGACGCTTGAAACAAATCGGGGAATAGAGCACGATTTGATATCTCGACAAAATTACCAAAAGCTAAGCACAACGTTAAGCACATTACTGTATGTCTACTGACAAGGTCTCCATCTATTCGAGATCCAAGAATCTCACTTATTCGACCCCAAAGTCAACTTCTGTTGTACCCGCCCAACTTCCCAACACCTCTGGATCTCATCCTCTATCTGCCAAACACTCTCAACTCCCACCACCTCAAAGGCGGATACACTAAAGCCGCCCAAGCAAACCCGACATAATTCCCCATATCCGCACCATAATCACCAACTAACTTCGCAAGCGGCCCAATGAAATAGACCTGCGCCATGCAAAGCACAGAGCCTGCCCAGCCGATACAGAAAGCGATCATAGCTGCGATGCCGATTGGGAGTTTACTTTGGGTATTCCAGTCGCTCCAGATAAAGCTGGGGTTGAGGCGGCGCCGGAAGAGGAATTCTTCTTCGAGGGTGATGGCTATCCATATCACGACCCCTGATAATTGGTTAGCAGAGAGAAGGAGCGAGAGAAAGGTGATGGACGTACAGTATCCCATCAAAGCCAGAAAGTTAGTGAAGATAACAGAAAGATGATCACGTCCCGCCAGAGCGCAGACAGTAAACACAATCACACCAAAAGTATTCCATACAAATCGCGGCACCATAGCGAATCCTCTCCCGAGGATCTGAGGATCAATGCCAGCAATGTAGGTAGGAGCCACCATGTTCGGAATAAGACCAAGAGCCGCGATTACTGCACAGAATTTGCCGAATCCGCCAAGTCCATTGTAGCCAGCTACCACCAGAGCACCAGTACCAGCACCAGCTGCTTCCCATTCAGGGTCATTCTGAAGACCGGATGCTAGGCCGGCTCCGAGGGTATACGTGAATGAGAATGATAGAGAGAGGCCAAGCAGCGTAGCGGCGAAGGCCTTCCAGCGAGTGGCAATCTTAGGATCGCAGTAGACTAGGAAGTCGGCTGCTCCTGTTGCGTAAGTGACTGCTGAACTGAGGCAGACGGAGAAGAAGCTTAGTCGATTACCCACGAGTGTGGCGCCTTCTACAGTAGATGGAGATTTAGTGTCGAATTTTGGTGCTGCTGTTCCGACTAGAATTAAGAGAACGATGGTTTGGGGTATGAAAGCATATCTAGCAAGGTCAGTTGAGAAGTATACTTATGTGATTGAAGTTACCTCTCAAATTGATGAAACAGTCTGATGCCAAAGGTAGTAATAACCCATGTGATGATGGCGGTGATGACGATCCCAACTTGAACTGAGAGACTGCCTTCGGAAGAAACAGCAGAGAGCATTTGGCCTGCCACAACAGCGTCTATCATCGAATAGCCGATCAAGATTACCAGATTCAATAGGACACAGATCTTGACGGGCCACCAGCCCATAGTGAATCGAGCACAAATCTACAAAACGATTAGATCATTTCTTCTCCGCCACACTTCAAATCGTCAATGCTGTACACACCATAGTTCGATTGCCACTCCAAGGTCCCCAGCCAGCCGTATAAGCTACAGGTATACATCCGACTATACCACCAAATACACTGCAAAGTACAGCATCTCGGAACCCCAAACCATAGACTTCGCGGCCAATGCTTCCAAGCGTGATGTTTTGTGGTGCAGCACTGATCGAATACCACATCATAGCAATTTGCCAGAATCCGAGAGTTGTTCTGGCTGTTTGTTCTGTACTCTTCACTCGATGAATGCCGCGAGCTTCTAAGCCGAGAACACGCTCAATTTGTTTCATCCACCGAAGTACTTTATGATCGGGCGAGGTAATAGAGTCGTCAATATGTATGGTTGGGTCCAACTGATGTTCGGTAGCAGGTTCATTTTCCGGCACATGCTTGATTTGATTATGGGGCTGAGGAGTCTTTTCGTGCCGGGCCTTCTCTACATCGCCCATCGTTTCATCGCTCGAATTAATCCTATATTAACATTAGATGTCTGATTCATAGGGCACTCATGTGAAAGCAGAGGTGAGGAGGGAAGCATAATTCTGGGCGCTGGCATTATTCAGATCGAGTTATAACCGTATTTTCTCAGACCGACCTCCCAACCCGAGTAACATCTCCTTCTCATCGCGTTATCTTTAGTAATAAGAGAGCAGGGTAGATATCACCAAAGGGTTGAGCATTGGACACCGGTTCATTTGCCAAGGTTAAATTACCCGGATGATCCGTGGAAGCTGCCGTGCGACTCGAACTCCGCACCTTCCTACTGAGCTGTAGAATTGGTTCCTACATTTTGGAAGACGGTTTTAGTTCCAATTGCCCTGGTTTCGAGTGATGGAAACCGTTGCGGTTGTACGTAGCGAAGATACGTGAGGAATAAGTGAATGAACGAACGAGAGTTCCAGACATTTCTTTTAGAATTCTGGCTATATGGGATGTGCTGTAAAGTACGCACATCTGGGGTACCAAGTTCACCTAGTCATGTCACGTATAATATAGAGTTTTCCGGTGCTTCTGCACCTACTATCATCGTTACTTTCTATCAACTTCAAGCTCGAGGGATGAGCTGATTGATCGACAGCGGGGCCAAGTCCGGCCCGCTCAATCCCGCTCGCTAATGTCCGGAGAAAGATTTTATAGATCTGTGGATGGAGGAGTACGGCAAGTGTACGTCAATAATAGATGCTTCTGGTTTGAACGCAAGTGGATACCGTAGCTCGTACTTATAGGCCAATTAAATGCCTGTTTATTGGAGAAAAGGTCGCCATCCTGTACAGTATTCTACGCCGTGCAATTGCATAGGCTTCCATCAAGCAATTCCGAGCCACTTTATGCGGCATATTTCTGGGACAGCTATAACTGCTATTATATGAAGCGGCTTCCCTCTGTATAAAAGGTCTACTGAGGCTTCAACACTTACCTATTGACTATTCTATCTACTCACGTACAATTACCAGCTCCCTATCACCAAGTTGTTTTATAGCATCATGTCCCCACTACCAGAAATCAAGCTTTCTCTCGTCGATTCCGAGGATGACTTCCTCGAAATAGCGAAGCTCTCTTCTCTCGCCTTCTCGGCATCTCCTGTCATGACGCTGATCAGCGGTCCTCCAAACCACCAAAAATCAGCCGACTACAGTTGTCACATCTGTGAGTATCCTTACACACATACTGTGGTACTTACTGACTCAGACTCTACTTACCAGGGAAAACTGATCCTGAATCTCGCTTCATGAAAGCCACCCTCTCATCTGGTCGCATAATCGGTTTCGCAAAATGGAATTTCTTCAGCAAGCCTGGGTATCACAATCCCTTTCCTTCCGAATTCCCTCCAGGCGGAAACCCAGCATTAGGGAGATGGCTCTTCGGGGAATTCGTTCGCGTCATGAACGAGAAGATGGAAGGGAAGAAGTATGTGTATATGCATGTCCTGGTGATCCATCCTGATTTCCAAAGAAAGGGTCTTGGCAAGCGTATGCTAAAGTGGGGGTTGGAACTTGTGGACGAGGAGGGCTTGGAGACGTATATTGATGCTAGTCCAGAGGGGAAGAGACTTTATGAGAAGATGGGGTGGAGGACGACGAATGTTGTTGATGTTGATTTGAAGAAGTGGGGTGGGAAGGATGAGATTTCTAAAGCGTATAGTATGGTGAGACCTGTTGGCGGGAAAGCTGTGTAAACGTACGAGGTAGGCAGAGACCACGAAGTCGGCCTATTGCTGATTTTGTACGCTTCGGCAAGCAAAAAAGCCACAGGGAATAATTCGTAGTATCACAGGGATGTATGCAGTGTAGCGGAGGTTTGTGGCGTCATGTCAGATTGGATCAAGTTACAGCAACACGACGTTGGGCTCAACGCGAACGCGCAAAGGGTGGCTATCTCCAATAACTTTATCTTCCCTTCGCACATTGTTCGAGATTAGAATCTGAAAATCAAACTTCGAACGCACTGATTCATATTCAATCGTATTTGGTCGGTCCTAAGAATTTTGAGTGGGACACAACTATCGAACCTACATCTAAGTAAGCCCACGATTCTCTGGCTTGTAAACATGATGGATTCGGCAGATCAACCTCCTCTCTATCGAAAATTGAGGCCAGGCGAGATTCGTTTGTTGAGTCTTCTTCCAGGAGCAAAGGGATCGTCTATTCACTGCCAACTCACTTATACTCTCATTGGTCTTACAATTGTTCAACACTCGATGGGGCAAGACACATTCCCAATGGCGAGAGACTTCCAGGCGTTGTCCTATATGTGGGGCCCGCTTGGTACCGATTTCATTATAGAAGTCGATGGACGAGAAGTGCCAATCCGATCGAGTTTGTGGGCAGCCCTGCAGTCTATCAGAGACGAGCAGACTGGGACCAGGCTTTGGGTAGATGCTGTATGTATCAATCAGCAAGATATTTCCGAAAGAAATGCTCAAGTGTCAATCATGGGAATCATATATGCAACTGCACGTACAGTCTTGGTTTGGCTCGGAGAGGCTGAAGATTGCAGTGACACGCTTTTGGATAACTTCTCCGGGCTATGGTTTCCGCGGAAAACGAATCCGATGGATTTTGATGGACGTCACGAGCTAATGCATTCGAAGCTCTATGTTCAAGACCTTACTTGAGACGCGTGTGGATCATCCAGGAAGTTTTGATTGCCTCAGATCTACAAGTTCTGTGCGGAACCCGTCGAGTTCCCTGGAAAAGTCTCTTTCATGGGGTTGTGTCTGATTCGTATTCTCTAACACCACTAGATATGGAAAATTCTCCGCCTGGATACACAATTGCAAGATACCGGGCCGAAGAAGGCTCGAAGCATACTTTTACCGACCTGCTTCACCTGTCCCATGTCTGTGGCTCACAAAGTGAGAACATGCGAGATCGTATTTATGGGCTCCTAGGTGTTGTAACTGATAATTACGGAATCGTACCTGATTATTCCAAAAGCGTACCACAGCTATATGTCACCACCGTCCAAGCATGCTTGAACCGAGGGATTGATAACCGCTCACTTGTCAAACACTTACAGGACCTTCTTGGAAACCCGCTATGGGACGACAAATCGAAATCCTTCATCGAGACATCAATTCTTGATAACATGCAGAAGTTTCATAATGATTCTTCGAAAGAATTAATCACAACGCCTATAAATACAGTGGCCATAGTTGAGCTCGTCAGCCCCATCATGGATCAGTCTGCTCTGAATGCAGGACCCGGGTTTCATTGGGTTGGGAATAGCAGCAACAGATTCAAGAGATTCTTCAATCCTGAGAGACGAGTCGAGCCTCAGCCGGTCCCCATGGAATTTCAATTCCAAGATGCAATGATATTTCCCCGAACACAAGAACTTGGAGGACTGTACAGGGCGACCACAATGGCAAAATCGATACCCGAGGTGTCTCTTCATTCATTTGAATGCTGGGAAAGCGCGAAAAGTCTGGGGGCGTCAACAGGTAATTTCCGACTATTCAGAAGCAATGATGGTCAGCTGGGTATTGCTCCGTGTGGGGTCGGCATAGGAGATATCATATGTCGCGGAGATTATGGACAGGGCCTGGCATTTGTTGTCGTGAGGCCTGAAGAGAAACAAACTGACTTAGGAGAAAGGTCAATCGGTTTCTATCTCGTGGGAAGAGCGCTTGTTCACGATAATTGGTACCCTCAATCCTTCAGAAAGTCAGCGAGTAAGTTGATCATGATTCATGCTCTGAAACCACAATGGTTATTAATAGCTATAGTGCCTGTGCGCTTCAATTGGCAGATAGATTTCAAGACATACCTGCTCTTGCTTAGGTAGCTGTGGAACAAGGAGGCTAAACCTGCCAAATAAGACTCCACATTAAGAGTGTGCTGTCAGAATCTTCGAGAGGGTTCATCATCGAACTATCAGTTCGCGGATTACTGTGAAGTAACAACTACCTGCCTAGGGTGGGTCGATTTCTCTTTCACCTGTTAGCTTGTGAAGACCAAGAAGAGGGTTCCTCACGTCAGCAAAGGCCTTGTCTTTGTTACGCACATCACCTTATAAGCATTTTAGTAGCACATATGTTCTCACTACCAGGGAGTGTATCTCTTCATGCTTCGAGTAAGTCAGTCGTTCCATAAGTACGCATGGACTTAGGCTTCAAGGAGCGAAAATGTATTAGCCTTCAGCAACGCTACAAACACAACTCCCAACGACCAATTCGGGGATAGCAGAGCTTGGGTCCGATTTGATATAGCCCGCGAGGAATACGCGCAGTTGCATCTGAGATGTACTCTTAGAATCTCAAAAATTGCAAGATCCTGAAGGAAATAGCCTTTATAAAGCATCGAATCTCTTACCTTGCATATTTTCAAGCTGAACACTTACAATTCCAACTCTCGCTTAGGTTTGACACAATATACCTAGGAAGGACTCCAAGCAAGCTAATATCTGTGCGTTGATTGTGCTTGTGTTATTGAGTCCACGTACACTTACCGATATCTACCCCGTGACGAACTTTGGATCTCAATCAGAGATCCATCTTCCAGAGAGGCTTCAAAACCCAGGGAAAAACCCCCTGAATGAGCCTAGCTCTGCCTATGTCCCAAACACAGCTAAGCGACAGCGGGCGCTAGAGACCAGATCCCAGCGTCGATCCTACTGCCTCCTATTCTAACATTTCCCATCGCAGAGATCAAACTCTCTTCTTCCTCCCACAATGCGTCATGATACGGCAACATTCCGAGGATCGTGGTGATGGGCTCCCTCTCCCAGGTCCAATAATGCGGCGCAAATCTCGCCGCGTCGTGTATGTCCTCCTTGCGCTGCTCGTCCTCTACCTGCTTATCGCCTACGAGCCGGTACCTCTCCCAGTACTGGCACGCACTCCGAAGAAACCAACATATGACACGCGTCCGACGTACGAATACGTATCTTTTTATCGAGAGAGAGCGGATAAAAACTTTGAAGCAATACTCGACGAGAAATTACGCACCCTGGAAACGGAAATCTTAAAGGGGCTTCCGAACGGGCAGACACGAGATACAGTCGTGACGAACCTCACGATATGGCAGCTTACGAATGAGAAGGCTGCTGCTGATCATATCCCTTGGACGGACCAATGGAAGAATAACAATCAAGATTGGGCATACCAGCTCTTTACTGGAACGCCTGGCAGCTTGTACGAGCATTTCGAATCCGTGCCCGAGATCGCGTATATGAATTTCACGACGAAGGCTGTGCAGGATGATTTGACGCGGTATCTAATGCTGTGGTATCATGGGGGCTTCTATACGAGTGTCGATACGTGGAACAGGAAAGCGCTGAGGGACTGTGGTCCTGTTGCGACTGTGCTAAGTCACGAAAAGAATGCTGGGTTGATGATAGGAGTTGATCGTGACGAGCCATATCTCAGTGATGATACATTGAAGAATTGGCAGTGGGCAAGGGGCGTGGGTTTTGGACAGGCGGCTTTATGGGCTACTATGAGGTTCGATCCCATCATTAGGAAGGCGATTGTTAGGACGATCTCGCATGCGTGGACTCATGAGGCGTTCGAGGAGGGAACGTGGAGAGAGAAATACAAGGCCAGAGTGGAGGGCGTCATCATGGAGAAGCTCACGATGAGAACGGATTATACAGGGGAGATCAGTGGGAATGGCATGTTGACTGATCTTGTTCTAGAAACTTTGAGTGCTACACTGAAGAAGGATCACAAGCTAAGGGATCGAGATGCTGGATTAGAAAAGAGAGTCACTTGGAGGAGGTTCTGGAAATTGAAAGAGATTTTGTGGATTGAGAAGGACCAGTTTAATGAGGGGTCGGAGGACAATATAAGGAGTCTGGCTGTTCTCCCAATCAATATCTGGGGAAGTGGAAAAAGCCATAGCAGATCTGGGAGCTTTGAGGTCGAAGAGGCGTGTATTAATCAATTACCGAACTGGAAGCCGAAGAAGGATCTGAAGAAGAAGATTTTAGGATAGACCCCTTGTACGTGTCCCTTTTGCAAATCAAACTTCAATATCGTATTTCACAACAATTTCTCTTTGTGGAAAAGCGCTTCATTCATTACAGGTATCAAATAATTGCATTTATGCTGTGCTGTATGAGACCCTCCATTATTATCAATCTGTGCTGATGCGGAACAGAGAATTCCAGAATCAGTGACCTATCCACCCTCGCTATTGTTCGTACACATAGACACAAGTTACTTCCAAAGTGCGTAAATGAGCTGTCAACCAGCAAGTACAAGCAGGAGCCAGTATCCAGCATCTGCACCCAGGACAGCATTCACTCCAACTTCCTCGATAGCACAACGATCATCTCCAACCTGCACATCACCAGATCGCAATCATCCTTACATGGTCGTCTTGTACTCCACATGATGAATACAAGGATCCTTTGAGAAGGTAGTCTGCAAGCCCTTCCAAACTTCGGACTCCACACCCTTCGTACTATCACTCACCCTCTTATCCAGAACTTTCTTGACCTTGACCGCAGATGCCACATCAGCAAACACAACCGTAGCATTCCCACCATTGTACAGCCAGACTTTCTGCACATTCTCCTCCCCAGCAACCTTATGACACAACTCTGCGAGCTGGCGGATGCCGAACATGAAGAAGAACCCCCCCTTGACGATCGTGAGACGGCGAGTTGCCCATGGATCCTCGTGCATGGCACGGATGGTGTCGTCGATGGGGAAAGGATCGCCTTTGACAACATCAACTATGAAGCGGAATTTCTCGGGACGGCTGTTCTCTCGTTCCTTGATTAAAGCTTTATGGAAAGCTTCGGCATGCTCTGCCCACTGGAAGATAATTCCCACGAAGCGGGCGTGGTTGTCGTTGTCGTGTCCGAATGCGATGCGGACGAGGGGACCTTCCTTGACAGCAGAAGTGATTTCATCGAGACCGATGTTCTTGGGTAGGTTGAGCAGGAAGATGAGGCGCATTTGCTCGGGGAGAGGCTCTTCGGGGGGAGCAATAACGATGGTGGGGATTCGTCCGACTCTGTTTAGTCGTGGAGCGAGGTTAGCGCTTTTATGAGCCGGATGAAGCTCGATCATGCGAGTCTTGGGGTTGGAGGAGCTGGCGATGTTGGCCCATGATGATGGTGCAGCAGTTTTGGGTACTGTAGGTGAAATGGCCTGGACTGTGGTATCTCCTGACGAGGAAGAGGAAGAGCTTGGCTTCTCATATGATTCTGTAGGCTGTTGAACTGCGGGAGCGCTTGATGCTCGCTGACTTGGAACACCATTCGGCTGCTGGGCTGCTAGACGAAGAGCAATTCCCTGTGCTCGAGCTGGAGAAATACCTTGGGCACCAGGATAAGCAATGAGTGGAACTGCAATGCGAGGAATCAGCGGCAAGACAGGCTTCGAAGCTTGAACAGCAGGTGGAGAAGGATGTGTGTGGCCAATTCCGTTGTCGTTATGTGCGATAGGTCCACTCGAATATTGAACTGTCCCAGGCAGCGTATATCCCCTCGGCAGCTCAAAGACCTCACCAGGACTCATCGCCAGACTGACAAAGAGCTGACCACCACTCTCATGCGTACTCCCATGCAGAGCTCTTCTCGCATCTTGGGCATCATCTGCGTGCTTCATGACGACCCATCTGAATGTGTGGCCGCCGTCAAGACAGATGAGGATAGGCGTTCTCAGAACTCTGCCAAATGGAATGAAGATCTCCTTGAAGTCATCGGACGTGACGTTGAAGGGGACCCCTCGAACGTAGAGAACGAGGCCGGCGCGTTCTTCGTCAGCATATGCTGCGGGCACACCGGGGATGTGCTTCAAGATGTGGAGGCACGTATGAGTGATGTAGACATCATCGCCGCTCGCTCTGTTCTCACTGCTCATACAATTGAAGTTCACGAGAGGAGGGTAAGGTGAGATCTTGAACTCCAAGATTGGACCCATGTTGAACAGCGAATATTCTTGGAAAGCGACCAAGTTTCGAATAGCGAGTAATCTCGAATAGCGAGTAGTCTCGAATAGCGAGTATCTGTATGCTCGAGGTTGTGACAGCGAATATGTGTTGTTGCTTTGTGTTTCTGTGTTCTTTATTGTGTGGGATTACGGTGTTGTTGTTTTTTCTCGCGTGGAGTCGTTCCAAGTTTTCTGGTCGCGTCGTCAGGCTTCAACCGCGCAACGGGCGGCACCCCTTCAGTTGATGCCTTATATTAGCCAATCAAAGTGATTGTGTTACTTTATCAGTCCTATATTCAGTCTATGCACGTCGTCTAGGTACTTACCTTGTACTATACATGGGAGGTGTAAATGGCATCAAGTTTGCAGCTAGATGGGCTTTATCCTTCCATAGGAGCTGGAAAAGCTGTACTGCATCAACGCATCATTCAAGGTAGCCTTCCGGAGATGTTTGATTATGTTCGATCAAGATCAAGCTTCGAGAATCCTAGAGTATCAGTTCAGCACCTGTAAAGTCCTGGGTATATTCCACGGCATCAAGCTGTCTTCAACCATTGTTCTGTGATCATTCTATGACTCTGACTCAACTCTTAATTGAAGTCCTGGAATGGATCTAAGCCGTTGACTATCTACTATAGTGATGTCCTGGGGTAGACTAATCACATTCTCTTATTCCTCAGGTGAAGTCATGCAGTACTTCAATGACTTTTGATTGTTCCCTATAGCAAGATTCTTTATATTGTACTCTTGCAATTCCATGGCATTGAATCATTCTGTAGTAGCCCGTCCCATATACATCTACAACAGCCCTCTTGCTGTGAGCTTCGTGCCTTCCAACTCAATCTTCCTGAACAATGCATGCCACTCAACTGTCCAGCCTCTGCCAATCCTGACGTTATAGACCTCTCTCTTCACCCTCCCACTTAGCATCTGGGCGTATGCCGGGACTTGTACCGTCTCGTCACCGGTGCACATTCTGAAACACAACACCGTCATGCCCGCCCTCTTCTGCTTCTTGAAAGAAAGCCTGTTCCAAAACTTTGGTCCCATCACT
This sequence comes from Neospermospora avenae, assembly GCA_014282315.1. Lineage (NCBI taxonomy): Eukaryota > Fungi > Ascomycota > Leotiomycetes > Helotiales > Ploettnerulaceae > Neospermospora > Neospermospora avenae. Next base: position 6,548 of record JACBAH010007184.1, on the reverse strand, counting down.
ACGGCCGCACCCATCAGAATCCTGTCATCTCTCCTGCGAAATCCATGAGCCTGACTAGCTCCTTAGGCGGTGTAGTGTAGTAGACATCACCAGGCGACAACCGAGTAGTAAGGAAGTCAACGAGTACTTCAGATTGGAAAGGGAAAGTGATGACCAGAGTTTCTTCGGCTTTGAAGTCGACAAGTCCCTTACAAACGAACCAATTATCTCTGTGGGGGTGATCAACTGGAACAGGGAGTTTAAATGCGAATTTGTGAGGGACGATTCGTTGTGCGAGATCAAAGCATGCTCCTGAGATGTAGTGGAGGAATGGCGGTTCATGGGATCTGGATCGGTAAGGGAGTTCTAGAGAGTATTTGATCTTGTATGAAGGATCGATGTCGTTGTTGGCGGCGATCTGCTTCCTGGAGAGCTTTTTGGTCTTAAGCCTATGGTTTTACGATAGTCAGCGTCCTGTTTGGATATGATTATAGTGAGGAAGACCGTGAAGGAGAGGGGAGAACGAACTCGAGATAGTACGTTCGGCGCCCAAACCGCTGTCTTTCGAACAAGTAGTAGTACTCCATGATAATGTCATGTACATCGAGTGGAAGATCAGGGAACGGCGCGAACAACACTGGAACCTCCTCTACAACCTTCTTTCGAAACCTCATCGTGGCGTTAGTGTTCGAGAGTCGCAGTTGCGTTGTGAAAGGTCAAGGCGGTTGATTGTCAAAAGGAGGGGCGCGGGTCAAAACATCTCTTCTGTGGATACTCGAAAGGTGAAGAGAATGACGGCACTATCATGGTTATGTGTGGCGTTTGTTTACTTCGCTACTGTGGCGCCAAGGACCTTTCAGGCTCGCGACGTCGACCGTGCTCTGTCTTCTTTGTTGAGACTTGCCGCCATCAACACAAAACGCCCACACGATACTATACTGGTTGGTAGAGTGATTTCCTTTCCGACTTCTTTCATCATCACGATAATACCATGAGGATTGTGTTGCTGCGGATCCTTTGCTGGGTAGCGAGGCAGATTCTGGGCTAAAGAAGTAGCCGATCCTTGCGAAGCTGATATCTTCTGATAGAGCTGACGTGCCAGATTAACTTCGCAGCTCTGAATTACTTCCATGCAAGGTCATATAGGATATTCGTGACATTCCTTAAGATACCCAAGACCAATGCTAAATCGATTCAGGGACTTCGGATTACTTTCAGGACAAATTTATGTGAGATTTTCTCGACCTTACGACCTTGCTTAGGGAACTAGATGAACCTGTAAGATAATTAGCTAATATCGATGCTTTGATAACACGAGGAGACATAGCTGCTCTAATCAACCACATCTCCCACCCATCGATAGAGACCTGGAGCTGTCAATGATCTTGTACTCGGTATCTTCAAGAGATCCAGAGAAGAATCCAGATATCGATGACAAACGTGGCTAATAAGCGAAGTATTGTAATACTCCCAGAACTATCACTATCTATTGGAAACGTCACCTACGAGTTAGATCACATATCTGTATATACTCTGCCAGATTCTTTTGAATGTGTGTAGGAAACCGACGGTACGGATATTCTTCTTGGGTAAGAAAGCTGGCAATCAAAACTCAAGTTCGCGACTCGTCTTGAGAGGTATGAAAGTATCACAGGATAAAAATGAGAAAAATACCTAGAAATCACTGTCCTAATTGGCGATTTTATCTGAGGGCAAAAAGCTGATGATCCACATACTATTACTTTCAAAGATAATTACCACGTCGGAGACAATTGGGTCGAGCCTCAGGACCTTCAGACATCGATGCTACCTCAGGATATGTGAAACATACAAGCAAGTATCCTGAATATAGATGACGCGTTTCACTTGAGGCTATCAAGTAAAGACCTCCTGGATTTCAGGACTTTAAAAATATGCTCTGATGGAATCATCGGAATAAGTACCTCAACATCCGTCATCGCACATCCCTCTATATCCTATGCCTAGATGCGGATAGAATCACCAATCTGGTTCAAATACTCCATCTGCGCCTGCCTATAAGTGTCCGCAATAATCTTAACTTACCCTCCTCTTTCCAATTCATCGTCTTCCTACTCGCCGAGTCATACTGAGGCCAAAATGGCACATCTGCACCACCGTAATTCGGGTCTAGGTTATGCGTGAAAGCAACCAGCGCACTCATCATATGAAGTGAATTCCTGCTGACACTTGACGGTACAGTGCCGAACCAGTTAAGGATAACATCCGAAGCGTGGAAGGAGCCCAAGACGGGGATGTTAGTGGCTCCTGTTTCGCCGAGAAGGCCGCCGACGGGTGTACCACCTAGTACGGAGAGGGGAACTTGTTGTTCGGTGAAGTAGTTCCATTTTGGAGAGGTGATTTTGTCGAGGAATTGGCGGCGTTGGCATTGGAAACTGTAGTCTCCTGTGATGGCGGAGATGCGTTTATATTGTGGTCCGACGCCTGTGGGGGAGCCGTCGTTGGGTTCGACGGGATACATGTCTATGATGTTTTGTAGTTGTGCTTCGATTGCTTTGGGCCACTAATTGATGTTAGTGTTGCAAATGTAGAACGTGCATCCATGCCTGGACGAAATGAATCGCTTACCCAGTACGTCTTAAAGTAGTCCTTGACCTCTTCATCGGTGGTAGTGTTCAGGGAATCGATAAGAGAGAAGAGTGTTCCCTCGTCCTTCATATCACCATACATTACCGGCACATTTGCAATCCTCCCCGAAGCGACGAGCTTGTCAGGACTCTCGGTGAGGAATTTGCCGTCAGGTCGAAGAGTCCAAGCTGAAGCCAGACTTCGATATCCCAAGAATTAGTTGACAGTTCCCGCATGCTGATAGATCTTCTCGTATGGAGCTTTGCGCAGACAGTCGATTTTTGCCTGTCCTATCATAGAGCCACATCCGACGAACTTGGCCAGATCGTCAAAGAGTCCTTGTTGTCTTTCTGGACCCTCGACTTTGACACCCCCGCCACTGATACCGACTGCTCCTCGGACTGGAAGGCTTGAGGTCAGTGGGAATCGCTTACGAAGGGGCTTCATGAGTCAATTGCACAAGCAGACTACCGTACTCACATAGACCTTCGTTGTCGCCATTATTCGCCACAAGATGAGCAGTGACAGACCACGAGCCAGCAGACTCTCCCATAATAGTAAGCCTGCAAAACAAGATGTGAGAAAGCTACTCGAAATGCATGGTGCTCGTGTCGACAATTTTTCAACTTACTTGTCTGGATCACCACCAAAAGCGGCGATATGTTTCTTGACCCATCGCATCGCATTTCTCTGATCTTCAAGACCAAGATTCAGTAACCCAGCATCAGCGAGCTCTTTCGAGGCACTGAATCCGAAATGGTTCAGACGGTAGTTGATAGAAGTGAAAATAACTGGTTGCCCCATCTCGATTGCCCGTTGGACAATGTTGGCTCCTTGGTATATAACACCTGGGACAGCTGACTGTTCTGAGATGAGAGAACTGGATGCTCCGGCCTCGAAGCCACCACTGTGACATGTCAGCATGGATTATGTAGTATCACTCGAAAGTGATTACCTACCCGTGAATCCACATGACGATTGGGAGCTTGTCTCCCGCAGTGACGTTTTGCGGTCGTTGGATGTTGATAGACAAACAGTCCTCGGCTTGCTTGAAGACGGGATCACTGAATGCAGCTTCCACCAATCCAACAAGGCTTCCGATACCGAGATCGCTAGGTGCGAGTTCGGATGAGACCATATGCTGCGGACAAGCAGGGCCATAATCACTGACATCTGATGGCAGAACATGGTCAGTTCTCTAGCTGAGTACAATACAGACAGCTTAGTATGCTAACCTTGGATTCCAGCCTGCTGATTCTCGTGAATCACTGAATGGTCGAATCTCGAAGCAGATGCATACGGAACACCAAGATAATTCGAAGTTCCTGTCCGGTCGTCGTCCTTCCCTTGATATCTCGTGTAGCCTGTATCCACTACAGGGGACTTGCCTCCAACGAAGAGTGTCGCCCCACTAGCTGGGTTTCTTGCAGCATCGCATAGCTGAAGACCAGCAATCAGAATTGCTAATTGTTGATACATCTTAAAATCCTAGGTGAGAAGCGATTTCATGCACAGGAATGAAGGCTGCAAACAATCCTTTGAGTGCTCAGGAAGGCAATATAACATACTCCTCGAACGTTGATCCCATCAGACCGCGGAGCCGATATTGATCATCCAGAGCCATTCAGAGCCAATTTAAAGCCATACTGACATCACCGGAGATATCTCCCTGGACGATATCTGTGCGATGCTCACATTGAGGTTCTGAGTTCAACCAGGTAGTACTGAAAGTAGTAATGTCGGACAGAACCCCTCATCAGGAGCCTGGGGTAGCTAAAGGCTAACCATGTGTTTAGGGAAGCTCCGTACCTTGCAAGTTATAGAGACTGATCGTACTAGTGTCAAGGCAATTGCTGTTTCTTAGTGCTTTTTCCCTGGACTGTCTACCCAGAAGCCGGGTGCCGAATCACTGCCGGTTCAGTGCCGAAAAAAGTATCTATTAATGTCGGTTCTCCATCCAACCTTTACCACAAGCGAGATCAGAGTTATTACATGATACAGTGACATTCTTGTAATGTCAATTGAATCGAGGCCAGTCAACTTCATCTTCAGGCAAGCAAAGACTTTCTTAGAAGGTTCCACCTACTTGAGTCATGAGCTTCTTGATGTCTCGGAATACTGTCGCGACATCTAACTATAGACCATGTAATACTTTGAAGACTTGCTCATCATAAAGGAGTCTCGCTGCGCCGGTCAAGAATTGGATCCGCCTCGACCGTTCGACAAGATCCCTACCTACCTATTGACGATCATAAACCAGCCCACCTGGCCGCAACTAAGATGCATTAGTGCGCGTCTTCTATGTAGTCTCCCTGTGTATGCAATTACTCGCACCCCAGAAAGGCGAAAACTCTGGAAATTCACGTAAGACCTTCTTCTCAACACACTTTTACAATAGTTTCTCCGAATCGAAATTCCATAACAAAAGAGTAAAGATATTCAGAAGAAGCAAAGGACATGACTAGCCAAATGTTAAACTGGAAGCGCCCTGTACTTGACTCTTCAGTGTCTTCACAAGTCTCTCCTATAGGTATAACCTTTTGGTATGCGGGTAATTCCGTTCACTGGGAATTAGTCTCATCTGAGAAGGGTAAGGAACTGAAGATCTTTCCTTGCACGGCTATTAAATGAATCAGATGCTGTTTACAGTAAAGCTTGAATTCGTGAAGTGGAGCCTCGCTTGTTGAAAAGACTACCTGGCAAGCAAGTCACAATCCAGCTTCGACTTAGATGAAGTCAAGTCTGATTGTAATATTGCTTCAAGATTAATAGATCCCCTCAAAACCCTTTTGAAAATGTGGGTTTGCGGTGCAAAATCGCTGGAAGAGATTGGTTGACCATGGAAATCATGCTATATCTCGTCTAACGTTCTTCTTGAAGATTTTTGAAGCATCGGCTCTATGTGAAGACTTCACTGTTAGCTGAACTCGCAAAGAAAATCTGTCGATACCTTCGTCGGCCATCTACAGCAGTGGCTAGCAGCGCAACTATATCCTCCAAATCTCGCCAGAATGATACTCAATAGAAAGGTTGAATGTCCGCTCTCTATTTACTTCTTCAAATGTCACAGCAAGTCACGAGTGCCAAATACTTAACTAGGTATCCCATACAGATGCCTTGATTAGTGTCAAACGTACAAAAACTTGGATCTGAAATCCATCAGAGTACCAACTCAGTGGCCTGAGCATTTCTTTGCGTGGCCGATGTGGAGATATAAAATTATACTATATTCTGTGTTGATCGAAATGTCCTGTTTTTCGAGACTTCTAAATGTGCCATTTGTGAGGTAGGATTCCCTCCAAGCTTCGCTTAAGACGACTTTATAACTTCGCCTCCTGCCTCTTCTTCTCCTCAAGGACATCTTTCCGTTCCATAACCTCCACATCCCTTGGCCCCTCCTTCGAAAACTTCACCAGTACAACTCTCTTCTCATCCCCTCTCCTACCACTATCTTTCAATTCTGGGCCCGGCTTTTCCAACCCTAGAACACTCCTCCCATCACTTTTGCGCATCATAAGTCCTATAGGACTCATGACTTTATCCGCCCATTTGATACCCTTTCCATCTCCTCCATCTCCCTTTAAGAACTCAAGAACATCATCTCGCTGTTTTTGGAGTACCGAGGTAGAGAGGGAGGAGGATGTGGTGTGTGAGTAAGACGAGGGTATATCAGGGGCGGTGAGGAAAGGAGCGAGGAGATACATGAGGTAGTATTGTGGCGGGAATAAGATTACTTCGTTTGAGCGCGCTTGAGAGAGCCATGTTGAGCAGGGCGCGAAGAGGGCGGCTGTGTGCTCGAGACCACCGTCGGATGTTGGGGGTGGGATTATGGACTGTGTGGGGAGAGAGGAGGTTGAGGAGGTGGAGTCTTGGGTGAGAGGGAGGAAATAGATGTACATTTGGGTTGTGAATCTTTTGGGGAGGTTGGTGGGGGTTATCCAGCGCGTGAAGGGGTGGAGGGA